>JAQGCC010003142.1:0-16136 GCA_034698905.1 Xestoiulus laeticollis
AAGGTAAATCAGTTGACGGGGCATTAAGGGAGGCGTGCTCAATCCCTCTATTAAGGGAGGCGTGCTCAATCCCTCTATTAAGGGAGGCGTGCTCAATCCCTCTAATGTTCTGAATATACAAACCCTTATGGAAAAAAGTGATATTTCTTCCAAATATCACAAGTTATTTACAAATTGTGTACACAATAGCGGAATTTTGATGATATCACCAAAATTTGCAAACAATTTTGTCCGCAATCAATTGGGAATCAATTGGCAATCACTTTTTTCCATAATGGAACGTATATTCTTGATTACCCCTCATTATTTAAAATTACTTTGATTCACATGCTAATGTAGGATATTCTTAAAGTTGATTTATTTAAAACTCATAAATTTCTTAGTTTATTTTGAATGGAATATGCTTCTCTGGTCAGGTTAAAACATTGTAATTTAAGCATTACTGTGGAATTGTGTAGTAAGTTTAAGCATTCGACTGTAGGTCAACTGCAATTCTCAAATACATTGTAGTAGAAAATGAGTAGTATAGTACACCCACCCTGCGCATGTGGGTGGTAATTTCCGGTGGGAGGTTTTCCTCGCACTCCCCAGGACATATTGGGGGTGAAACCGGAGGTGCATGTCCGCCATTTTGGAATGTGGTCACAGGGCGGGATATTTGAAATTTCAAATATTTTTTAAAGTTGAAACAGGAAGTGGCCGGATGTGACGTCAGCCCTTTTGGATTGACGTCATCAGACCTGAAATTTGAAAATGGCTATGTTTATAGGGTGTGTAAACCGGAAGTGCCGTCCGCCATTTTGAAAATGACATCATCAAGTATAATAAATTAAAATAAATTAAACCCCTAATATGGCCTGGGGGTGGGGGGGGGTGGGAGGAAAACCTCCCACCGGAAATTACCACCCACATGCGCAGGGTGGGTGTACTATATACTACTAAAATGTAGCGTTGTTTGTGAATTTGAATATTTCTGTTGTATAATAAAAACTTGTGTATTATAGTATTGAACTATATGCATATCACAAAACGCTTAAAGTTCAAGTTAGTTCTACTAGAGTGCCTCTGTGGCTACGGTGTATATACTCGATCGATTTGTACACACAGTACAACCTTTCGAATTCAAAACCAGTCATTTAAAAAAAATTGTAACTGGAAATATGTCGTGTCTATGGATTATTCTTTTTTTATTCTATTCTACCCCCAAGGTTTTATGCAAAAAATCAAGCTTGTTGTTAGAAGCGATGGGAGTGTGAGTGTGTCGGCTGTGTGGGTGTTTGTTGAAATTTGCAATACTGCGATATACACTATCATGGGCTCAATATTCGTTTCTGAATGAAGGTAAAAACTATTTTTGCTTTAAAGGATGGAAGCATAAGTTCCTCGCTTTACTCTGAATTACCTATTTGTGTGGAAATCTTTCTTAATATTGGAACGTGTGTTGTAAGACTGCTTTAAATTTTAATGCTAATATTATTACACATTTCATTAATGAAGCATTGGATTACATGAATCGTCGATATAATTCGTTTGAATAATATACATTTAACAATATCACATTGTTTCATTATTATTCAAAATCATTCAAAATTATTTTTAAAAAAAACAAATCTAAATGAAATTTTTCAACGAGATTTCAATGCATTTTCATTATAATATAATACAAAATCTTGATTTTAGGTTCTAAATAATAATCATTATACTAAATTACTAATTATTTTAACAGCTTAAATTCAGCAAAGTTCTAGCTGTTTCGTACGTCCATCTTCAGAATATAAATTACTGGTTGTTAGAGTGCATTAGTTTAGATTGAGGTATATTTGCTAATTATCTTATTATCTAAACATGTAAACAAATGAAGATTGAATGTCACCAGAAAGTTTAGAAATAATATTACCAAAAATGCCATATTTCCGCAGATATATGACCTGCATGCACGTTCATCTTAGCATACATGTATGTTTATCTTTAATTTTTATGCAGTTTCTACAGTAAAGAAGCAGATTTTCTTTTAAAACTGAAGCACTGGAGTAACTAAACTGAAATTATACATTAAAGTATGTGGCTTAAAACGGTCAATATGTTTTTGTTTAAAAATTATTACAAATTATTTAAGAGAAATTGCGAAAACGTATTCGTGTCTATAATAGTTATGTTTATCTCGATCAGCTACACCACAAACCAAATCCTTAGCTTCGAAATACTATAGCCGGAAGATACACGTATACTATTTTTTGCTGTTACATGTACATATTTGAGATATTTTAAAATATTTTTTTTTTCAGTTTTAAAAAAAGGACGATATCCTTTCGGCTATTACTGCCAATGACAAAATTGGATTCTTTTATCTACCCGTTGGGCATACAAGCAAAAATAATTTCAACTGTAAAAAAACCTTTAGAAATTTATCTCATATTTTACGATTCCAAAAAGTTTGAGAAATAACATTCGTATTCCAATGTGGTTGAACAAGAAGATTTCAAATATAATCTCTGTAGCCCATTTACAAACAGAAACAGTTATTTAAATAATTTTATAAATTTACTGCATAGCTGCATTTGTACCGCTGTTAATTAGCAATATTAAAAATCGCTTATGCTTCTCAAATATGCCCCAGAATCCGTGGTTTTCTGAAACATGTAAATTTTAAATAAAGGAAACTCATTAAAATATGGGATTGTTTTAATTATTTCGTTAGATGTTTAATACTGTTGAGAGATGATGTGAGGGGAATATTGAGCCTATGAGGGAGACTTACCGGATTCAATGATCCCAACATTCTTATACTTTTATAAGACGATTGCCTCTTGAGCTATTGGCAAGAAATATAATTACATACTGTTTACATTTATGTGGTACACTGCATTGAAGCGACTTACTTGAAATGTAGGAGGATATTGTATCGACATGTTCACTGCAGTACACTATTGTACTGCAGCGTAGCTACCATTTGCAGTTTCCCTATGTTCTTAAAAAAACATTGTAACAACTTAAAATAATTGCCAATGAAGACGATAAGAGTTGATTTAATACAAAATAACCATTCGCTTTCTTTTCCTAATTTACCATTTTGTCCTAATTGTCGCAGTTTTAAAATTTATAATTTAGGTTTTCTACGTAGGCTGTAATCAGTGAATAAAGCACACATATGACTTTATATTTAATTGCATTAACAGAATTTTCATTACTATAAGATTTAATGAAAATAAAGTGTGATGTCACTGACTTTTGGACCACACTGTATGTCACAAGGTAAACAGTAAAAGTGTGATAAAATGATTTGACTGACACATATATGAGTTACATTACATATATATTTCTAATTGAAATTAAATCTACCATGACAGTTTTGAAATTAAGAATTCTTAAGACTATACATACCTATAGGTACTAATTGTCACAGTTAAAAAATTATTATTTGGGTTTCCGTGAAAAAATGGTTGTAGATGAAATCTAACAACATCAGTGAATAAAGCACACATGACTTTTTATTTAATTGCATTAACAGAATTTTCATTAGTATAAGGTTTAATGAAAATTAATAAAGTGTGATGTCACTGACTTTTTTTGGATCACCCTGTATGTCACGAGGTATAAAGTAAAAATGCGATGAAATGATATGACTGACACTTATACGAGTTACATACATATATATTTCTAATTGAAATTAAATCTACCATGACAGTTTTGAAATTAAGAATTCGTAAGAATATCTACATACATAGGAAATTACCACAGAAACCGTTGGATTTTAAGTTCTTGCAGGATTTTTGTCCGTTTTTTTTTTCTTTTCTTCAGTTCTTTCGAAACGTTTTTGCTTACGTATGAAGGCATCGGCTGAATTAAATTAGACGTGGGTTCTTTTTGTATACATGTATTTCAAATGTAAGAATGTGGTCTTTTATCCCCACTAAATCGATTCAACAAATTGAACAACATTTTAATCAGCTAATGCCATCTTCGCTATTGTTGACGAATTCGCACGAGGTAGTCTATACCGTAGTCAGTCTACTTAATCAAACCCAAAATGGTTTTGATTTATAGAATTACTCCATTCCGTGCCTTGTTGATACAGTATGTTGTTGACGGCTTTGATGCTGCCTAAATCGGGATTTGCTAAAAAACCTTTTTTTCTCAAAACGACAATGCTAGCCGAAAACGATTCAAGTAAGCCTGTACGTTATTGCACCAGCTTTAAATCTATATAAGATCCGATTATTTGGCTAAGATTTACATATATTGTGCAATTATTTAATCTTCAAGCATAAAAGCTCTGCAAGCTAGTGCAAATTTACTTAAAAGAAAGATTCCGCTTCAATTTACTTCTTAAAGGATTATTCCTAGCATCCAAAAATGAGTCACTAATCAATTTTTAATAAGCAGTGCATTAATTATCAAACATTAACTTTCAAAAAGCCAAAAAATGTTCTTATTTTGCAATTAAATTTTATTTAAATTTATTAATTAAATTTATACATTTCACTGCTGACATTTGTTTAAAATTAGAAATTTAACGTAACATATAAAATTATACAAAGTTTAAAATCTATCTTTATTATTGATAATTGTTTTCTCAATATTGGTATACAAGATTTGTACTTTTCCAGTTTTAGATAAACGATTTCACTATTTTTTATAAAAAAGTTTAAAATTTCTCCGTTATTTCCAACAAATTTACATATACTGTATATACACCAAACAGCTTAATTATTTATTATTCTGTAGGATATATTTTTTAGGATAATTTTTCAATAATTAATTCATTACATATATAGCACATATTTAAAAAACCAGTGCCCCAAATTTGTAATTTGTTTAATATAAATGGATCCATTTCTGACAATACAGACGTCGACTGTTAGTTCGTACTTTTGAGATTTATCAACATTACATTTTTGAGACATGTTGTGTTTACAAATGGCGAATTAACAGCATTAACGTGCTCCTCCCCATCATCAGACTTAAGATACAAGTTCTCACTAATTTAATTGTTACAATATTTGTCTCTGTTTTCGTTGATGAATTGTGTCGCTTATTAATTTTCATAGAAACTTTTCTTGTATAAGTTGTCGCGCTTCAGACTTAGCCTGCTCATTATTAAATTCGACAATTAATTTTCTTTTCATTAATTTGTTAGATGTTTAACATAAACGCCAGGATTTTGACAAGGAAACTTACATGCGCAATTTATTGATGTAATGTCGACCTTAATGAACTTGGATTTGTCTAACGCTTTTTGGTTTAATTATTTGACATTATAATCAATATGTGTCAACATGTTGATTGGATTATATAATGTAGAAGTCTATTTGCGGTTTGGGTAGATAGGTTGCATAAGTTTAATGCCCTTATCTGTAAGTTAAGTCATAAAAGTAGATGCATTGCTGGAATCGAAACTATATTAAGACTAATTAAAATCATGTAAATGCCATCTAAATGCTGAAATTTTCGTATATACCATTGTTTTCTACTTTAGTATACTTAACCACAGAGCTTTTCACATGGATGCTACAGCTTAATTTTACTCGATATGTTTTTGGTATCTAGCCTACGACAAAAAATATGGTTAAATGTTCTTATCGATTTATAAAGAAATGATGATTTCAAAGAAGCTTTTAAATATATGCATAATTTTTCTATATATCTAAATTGAACTTTCATTTGAACTTTAACATAACATCGAAAAACTTGAATTATTGAATCGTTGAATAGCTGCATACATGTATATAGTTTTTAGTCTGAAGAGTATTCTTTATGAATATATTAATATTTAAAATATTTCGACTTCTGTGAGACATCTTATGTTGGGATCGGGCACTTTATCAAGATTCATAAGACCTTACCTAAACTTATTTCCAAAACTTCTCTATCCTTTTAAAGCAAACACTTGGGTTGTATTATACTTTAATGTTAGATTCAAATCGCATTTAAATTTAAGTACCAGCATAAAACAGGCTAAATGCCTTTAAGATATTTCAGCTGAAATTTGAATTTAAAATAGAATTCAAGATATGTTGTTGCGAACATTTTTAATATGCTGGTAATCCACCTGCATATCTACTTGTGGGATTATAACAAAAAAATGATTGCATGCTGAAAATCTGCAAAACATTATCAATAGTTATAAGTTTATTTCATTTCACACTCAATGGGATACAGGAAAAACTCAAGTTTCTTATACTATAGTTTGCAATAAATTGTCAATTTACATCGAGGTATGTTTAATACATAAGAGAATATAATGTTGAATGCATAATCCCATTTACCCACATCATTCATGAACAGGAAAATGACTGCGTTGAAGCATTGATTTCTGCGTCTCCTATTTGTCGATACCTGCTATGGTGAATTCGGTTCACTTTCCCAAAATAGTTTTGCACGAAAATGTTAAATTTCTTTTCCATAGTCCAAGTTGATTTGTGTGATTTTGTCTTGGAAGGAGTTGAAAATGGAAAACGTTCAAGTTACTGCTGTTGTTGATGGCCATCTGAAAATAGATATAAATACCAGTTATTGTTTTTGATTTTCATATTTTCAATATGCGCAAAACAAATCGATGCATGAGATACAATTTAATATAAAAAAATGTAACATTTATTCTAATGAACGTGCGGTTGAATTGTTAGCAGTTATCATAGTCATACAACATTATAGGTACTCTCACAGTGGGGAAACTATAGCTACGTTAAAATACATGTAAGTTTTTGCTTAGTTGACGGAGGCTTGAGTGGGCTGGCCTAGCTATAGGGATAGTCTGTATTGTGGCGCCAACGATTATGTTGTATTGATCCATAATCTATTAGCTTTAATTTCATATGTAATAATGTGTAGCCATGCAGACATGTGTTGTATCGGTTTATAGATTCTACATTTAGGAAAAAAGATTATCATACCTTTGTCAAAATCTTAATTGTACATGTATACTTTTCTGAATATTAATTATAACTTATTATGTTGTTCAAATAAAGCGAACTTAGTATACTAACTGAAAATTAGGTATAATTTTCCTAGTATAAGCCTAGTTTACTGTAAAGTGTACTTGTAAAGTGTAGAAGTATATACTATAGTTGTTAAAAAAAGAGCACTTGTTATACTTTACCAAGTTTTTTTTCATTTTGACTATAGGGATTACTTTTGGAAATACAATTTTTAGTTAAATGTACTGTAAAGAAATGCATAGTGATTTGTTAGTTTCGGAAGTCAACAAAGTCAAATAAACTTAACCGTTACAATTTTTCAAGCTTACTAGAATTTTATGCACAATTTCCCTCTTAATTTATAAGTTGTATCATATTTCCCCTTATTTCTTGCACTGATATTGATCAAGCTCACAAAAGGCAATTAATTTTATTTGAATTTTGGTCGAAATGCTATCATATTGAGATAAACCACAACCACACACACTAAGGGCCATTTCATCTCAAATCCTACGCTAAATTTGGTGTTGTTTTTCTATAACGAATCGCATCGTTTTCCATTTTTTTTCTACTTTCTTTTCAAAAACAGAAATGTCATGTGATGTTTGCATGTTAAAAATGCGAGGCTGGAAAAGATTTCTTTACATACTTTATCATACGCGTTGACAGCAGAGAATTAAATTACACGAACCGTGTATCATCTTTCCTTCAAAAAACCTGCAGATTATTTCGGTTTTCCATCACTTAGGTTTTCAACACCATATTTTCCAATCTTTTGTATAATAAGGTGTGTTTTTTTTTTGTTTTTTCCATGTCAGGCCAATTAATTTTTGTGATGAAACATGTTTTGTATATATACAATGTATATACTGCATAACAAGAAATTATGACATTCTGAAGGATATCATGTTAAAATGTGCATCATGTTTAAAATATTTTTCGTAGAGAACTACTTGTATATTCTTTTAATTTATTTGGCATTGATAAATGGGTTCACTAAATTTGATTACATCAATATAAGTAGAACCTATTTGTTGAACTGTGAAACGAAGTCAAGATTTGCTGTCAGTAATATTCTTTCATTTTAAATTCCATCCAATTTTTACATGTTTTACACATGAACAAACGTTATTCACCAGATAAAAAAATTGAGAAACTAAACGATATTTAGCGCATCGAACATAACGCATTCCTATAGTGTATGACGAAAAAAAATTACAGGAAATTTAATTAAAATTCAGTTTGTTATAAATTGTATATGGTTCATCGAAAGAAAGTTGCAAATAGTTTAGATAATAGTTGCTTTTGTTTACGTATACAATGCATTTTACATACTGTATGCTATCTACATAACCACGTATTTTATCAAAAAAAATTTCGTCCGATGTGATTATGCCACGAAAATAATCACCTGATTCTAAATTTAAATTATTAAATAAGCTTACATAAAATAATCCGAATAAGGACCATTACTTAGCTGGCATACCAACTTTATTAATAATTAAAAATGAATATTGAAGGTAGTAATTAATCTATAGTTTGATTGCAGTTAAATTTTTTTGTATCTGATTTCAATGTCCCACAATTTTTTCATGGAAAACTCTTCTTAAACTTTTTTGAGTTAATTACTGAGGGTGTGATAAAAAAGGTAGATACTGGAAAATCAGATAAACTAAGGAAATTGTCGTGAGAAATTAAGTGACACTTTTTACTCTTTGTGCTGCTGAAAATTAAATTATAGACCTACAGAATACGCATAAATCTGTTTCACCCCTTGTAATTTAATTTAAATTCAATTACGACATTAAAACGGTGTGCTTGAATTCGATAATTGAATAAAGAAATACGAAAAAAAAAAAAATGCCACCATTCTTTCGTCTTTCGATCAGCAAATATGCAAGTATAGTTAATGTGAAAATTGTGGAGTGAAGACAAATTACATTATACAAAAAAACATTGTTGTAATCTTAATTCTGAACACTTTATACTGTCTGGGATTTGGTAATTACGAAAAGCAAGATAGATACTACAGCGTTTTTTCAAACTGCAATCCCTCGGTATTTGTAAAAAAAAAAGACAATTGAAGTATTGTAACTTATTTTAATTTATTATAATACAATACTAACTTTACATTTTTTTTTTCAATTTCCAAAGATCTCAGTTTGATAATTAAGTAATACATTTCAATACTGGTACATTAGTCTAATTTTTTTTATAATATAAGGTTAACCACATTAACAGGTTCAGGCATTTTCCAGAAGTTAATAAATTAATTAATGTTATAAATAGGCGGTATTTATATTGTACTTTTGATGCAGATAACGGTGGGCATTATTTCCTATTAGTGATTATTTCTTCAGAGATGTTATGGTAATCCTATTCTTGGCATGTATTATAGTGACTAATGATTAACACAAAATGATTCAAAGAAGACTTAATGATACTCGTTGGCTATTGAAACAGCACATTGCCGTAGAACAATGTGCTGAAGATGCTTTTACAGTCGATTCTGGATGGTCAAAATCTGTCTTTTCATCCTATACGACATTAGCTGAAAAGGGCTTTTGTTGATGGCCTATCATACACTCCTATTATACAAGCCCCTATTTGTGAAGCTGTTATCTCAGCCACCTGTTCCTGTTTCTTCGCAGCACGCAAAAACAATAGCCTAAATAGGAGCATTAAATGGTATTTATGTGCCCATTTTCATCATAAGACGGTTTAGGACCAAATGCTCTTAACAATGTGACTGCTATTGAATTACGAGCTCCTTATAAGATGACGTACAAAAAGTAATCTTCAGTAGCATAATGAATTTTGGAGGCCATATTTGCTGACAGTAAATTAATGGTCGTAGATGTTGAGAATGTGATTATTTGGATCGATGATGGTGGATCCATGGGTCATTTTATAAATTGTCGAGGGGAAAATGTTAAGATTTACGAATTTGATTGTTTGAAGATTGCTTATAAAGAAATAGAGCTATGCGGTTTTAGAACTTTTAGCTGGTATATGGATGTCTGGAAACTTTTTCTTGATTAAATACCGTCATGATGATTTGATAATTTTATATTAAGGTAAAAATGTTGTAGGCCGGTATATATATAGTGTATATTCCTAAATTTGATCGCTACAGTAAAATACAAAAGTACGCACATATCAAACTTGGAATCTAATTTTAGATATGGAATATTTGTTTATTTATATAAAGAAATTATTCTTTGACGAAATAAAATACGCCGACGTAATTTTATTAAAAAAAAAAAGAGATTTCTAAAATTAGATTCGTGTAATCTAATGGGACATTAATTTTCCTATTGATAAGACTCCGTTTTCATATTTCATAAATTGCACGAGCTACGAAAACCCTACGGGATTTTAGGGTTTTGTAGATTACATTTTTTTCCATCACAAATATTGACCCGTTATACACAAATGTCATCGTACTACAGTATATATTTATTTGAAAAGCTAGTAAACTGGTTTCTATGGGCTTAAATGAGAATGATTGTTACTAAGCTAATGTATTATTCATGAGTTTTGCAATTGTACGACTTTTATAAATGATGAAGAGAAAGGATAGAAAAATGAAGACAAAAGACTGAAATAAGAAGTTACATAATAGTTATTACTTCTAAAATTACATGCAATCAATTATTAAAATTTCTCGTTCACTTTGTATTTGTTATATTTTCAAAATGTAGGCCAGTAATGCTCAAACTCAATTTCATATAAAATTCATCAATTGTACAAAAATCAATTTGTGGTACCCGTTATTTATAGTAACTGCTTTGACATTTGTCTATACAAAGACGGTTCATGCGTGCATCATGCAGCCAATCCAGGAGGAATGTCGTGAAATAAAATACAATCAATGAGATAAGCCAATAACTAATTACATATCTGATACATACATATTGAAAATCTAGGTTTAATTCATTTAATCTTTCTAAAATGTCACTGCTTTTTTGTTGGTGCATTTTAATGATAAAATTTCGCAATGCTGTAAAATTCGAGTATAACATGCTAGTAGAATTTCCTACATGTGTTCTACCTACATAAACGAGAAGCATACAATTTGAATTGTATAATATATAAATCATTTGGGAGATAGCATTTATAAATGCATATTTGAAGAGATCTTGTTTTGCTCTATATGACGTCATTTGCTATTCAAATATTCAGATATAACGTAATGCTTTGTTGACTAAATTGTCAATCATCAGAGATTTCTTTATTTAACGATGATTACGAACTTCCTGAAATATTTGAGTTGAAAATGGTATTTAGTTAATACAATTTCAAGATGTAGACTACTTTCGGGATAATATTTTATTGAAGAGAATGCATTTATATTAAAAATTCTCAATATCAGCGTTCTTGAGACTTCTAACCCCGGCGGAACCCTAATATAATTAAAAAAACTTTTTAAAATAGAAATTCAAATAGTCTCGATTAAATTTAATGTTGATCAAAAATAATACATCTATATAGCTAACAATTTTGTACATCTATATTAGGGTTACTCAGTGGAGTCATCGTACATCTGCGATTTCGTATCATTTCGTAAAAGGCAACCGGTTAACCGGTTGATCAGGAATGCATTAAATCACGTGGCCCAAAACAGCCACCTGATTGGCTGAATTTCTAATGCATACCTTCATATGAGCAATGGGTCAATCAGGTGGCTGTTTTGGGCCACGTGATTTAATACATTTCTGAGCAACCGGTTAACCGGTTGCCCGGTTGCCTTTTACGAAATGATACGAAATCGCAAATGTACGATGACTCCACTGAGTACCCCATATATGTATAGTACTACAGTAATATTTAATGTGAATTCCTAGAAAAAATGATGTTTTTTTGAATATATTATTACGAGTCTACATTACAACTAAACTAAAATTTAGTACTGACTTTCAAACAAAGGAGAATTTCAAATGAAAGAAGAAAAAAATTGTTTTAAGGTACGAAATGTACATGTATATACAATTGTACATTAGTGGAAAACGACGAAAATTTCTACTTTGTATCGGAAATGAGGTTTGGGTTGTACTTTACTATCAGTTTGTTAACTTATTTTCATACTAGCCAACTAGTTTTCATACCCTAAATTCTATAAAGGTAAAAACCCTTATAAATGTAATCTAGATGAGAATGCACATCTACACACACAAAAAAGTTGGAAACGCATTGGAAAAACATACAGTGCTGTCAATGTGGTTAACATTAAGGGAGCATTAAGGGAGGCGTGCGCAATCCCTCTAATAGAGAGATTAGGCGCGTCTCCCTTAATGCTCCCTTAATATGTTAACCAATTACGGTAATTCAGTTAACAGGGCATTAATGGAGGCGCCCAATCCCTCTAATAACTGTGACTCAACGTTGGGTAGCTTTATTAACCCAACATTTGGTTGTTAAACTTATAAATTTAACCCAATGTTAAACCAATGTTGGTATGTCCATATAGCACTCAATATTGGGTTGAATTTAACCAAACTTTGTTTTTGTGTAGAAACTTTGAACATATTTTGAAATACCAATTTTCTTTGCTTGAATGTAAAGTACAAATTTGCAGAAAATCACTTGATTTGGTTGAAAAATAAAAATGTTATGGCCAATTGAAATAGGCTCGCATTTTTTTTTTTCTCTCACACTGTTGTGTTTATACATTATCGTCATATAGCCAACATTCCTGAACCATTCGAATTATATAGATATAGGAATTTATATACTGTGATTTGATATTGTTATACTTAAAGAAATTAGTGCACCACATTTTGCTTTTGAAAGTAAAATGGGAAATATGCATTGTTTACTTTTTCCATGTCGAACGTTGATAATTTGATTGTGGTGTTTTGAAAAGTTTCTGGAAACTTCAAATTAGCCTTTTGTGAGCTTAATCATAGTTTAATTAGTTGCTTTATTAAGTTAGGCTTATAGTGCGGTACAGATATGGGCGGAGGTGGTGGAGTAAAAATCTGCTCTTCTTGCATCTCGCTATCCGTAAACCACGTTCTGATTGTTCTCGCGTGATGAATGGTTGCTTGAGTAGGATTTCCGCACCGTAAGCTAGCTTATGCTTTTCCATATTCTAATAAGAGTAGACAGATATTAAGATGTTCGCTATAGCGTCATGGCAATTTATACGCAAATTGATCAACCGTATTTTGTGCATACTGAGTGATGCACGTTACTTTCAAACAGGTATAAAGGAGATAAAAATGAAATTACTTTTTAAGAAGAAGACAAAATAGCTCATTCATCGTCGCTTTCAAAATTTCAATATTACTTTCAACGTTTTTTTTCTCCTTTATTAGAATATATTAAACACAAACATAGCCACGTTGGTTATGTTCTTGCTGATTGTTAAAAATAAAGCCCCTATTTACGATTATAATTATTTATCGATTTATTTATAATATACTTCTTAATTTCAAAACTAATTATAAACTTATAAGATTGATGCAATAATGATTTGAAATGTTCGAACTTTAAAACTTGATTTACTTTAAAGTTTTTAGTCCAATCTTCAGCTTTTTTTTAATCATTTATAGTTCAATTTGTACTTATTTTCGGCAATAATCATATTGATGCCACAAACAATTGCATGGAGGAGTTCATAGGAGAGATATAACTAAATTACATTATTATAAAAAAAATGTTTAAGGTGTAATTTTTTATTTCAAACTGTTATTCGGTTATGCTTCAAAGTATTATTTCAACCTCGAAAAACCCTTATAAAAAGTCAGTACAAGTCTATTCCTACTCAATTTGAAGTTTTAATGAAAATGCAATTTCTTTAGTTTACGCTTGAAATTCCTTTAATCAGAATATAATTGCAAATTAGACTGCGTGAAGTTCAAGTAAATGACTAACAAATAAATATTGTGCAGTGGTGCAATTGCAAACTTCAATATAATTTTTACATGCAGGGAATCGATAGTTATGTAGACACGCCAAATATATTTCACGAGTTTTATCAAGTAACAACGTTTACTTAATGGATACTTACAGAATATCTAATTCATATTATTGCATTGTACTACTGGAAATAACATTGCTTGCCCCAAATGCTGAATAATTTCGTCTAGGCAAAAAATGCCATAAAATTCTAAAATAATAATCCTTAGGCAAAGTAAACATTCACTTATAAATATTAATAATGCCATTCCAAGCCTATAAGTATGATAATAAATTACTATGTTATACGATTGCAAATATATACATAAATACTACATGTGCTTGTTATTGAATGGGATTACTCACTGTATGAAAAAGTCTTCATTATATATCTATTTACCAAAACTCATATAATATGCATTGTAAACAAGGATGACCTACCATAACAAGACATTTTGCATAATTTTCAAAACAAAAATAAGTATTATTTATAAATAAACATATTTGTTCATTTAACCTTTCTTTCCATTCTTTAATGAAAAACTAAATACAGCGGTGGTCTAATATTTCTACAATATTGTAATAATTAAATTAACAATCAAATCGAAATTACCATAACCTTTTACATAATTTTGAAGTGCTCATTTTTAGCATTTTGGCTTTTTTTTTTATAAATACATTTTTAAAATAAATTGAAACGGTCAACGTCTATATTATATATTCGGTTACGATTGATATTCCAGGTAGCAGAACCATAAGCTACACCTTTAACTTTGCGCGGTTTTGCTTTGGAAACATAAATACGAACTAAAGGTATTGAAAAATCAAAAAAAAAAAGTTAATTGAAAGTACCCTTAATTTTTAAATATATTTGACACTTTGTATTGTTCGAAATAACGGCTATACACTTTAAAAAAAACGTACTTTAGTCAGGCATTGATATACTTATACGAGAATAGTTTAACAATAATGTTACATGTTTGTCGGGTCATTATGCTTGTATAACTATCCAGATATCTGAAACTTTTAATATACGCTTTCATGAAGTCAATAAGAGCTATAGCTATATATATGTAGCATTGATGAAAAGCATATTATTGACCACAAAATAGGCAGGACGGCTAAACGGATATATATAACAATGATTTAAGATTTTAAATTAATAGTACTGTACATATATTCTACTTGCGTTGAATGTTTTGTGTATAAACTCGGTAAAATTCGTCACACATGAGTCATATAAATATTTAATGTATTTTACCAGAAATAATTTCTCCATTAAAATCGCATTTGAACTTGCAGAAATGCTATCTAAAAATGCAATTTCTTGCTCTTTGCAAAAGCATTTATATACATATGCAATAACATCAAGAAGAATCTGTGGAAAAATTACACATTCTCAGAATCCTTGGATCCATAAAAGATGTTTTAGAGAATTCTTTGCCTCCTTTAGCTCACAGTTTGATTTGCCTTTAGACTAGACCTCCCCCAGAACAACTTAAGAATAAATTTAGCACGCAAAGCGCATCAGTATCTTACTACAAAAAATATTCAAATGCGATTCAGAAAATAAACATAACATTGACGCCCATGTGAAAAATTCAAAGACATACAATGTTGAAAAGACGGTACTAATTTCAGGTCACATTTTTGTCGACGATTCCACAATACGTGGACTGGGGTCTTTTCCCTCGGCTTTATAGCGAAATTCTTGTCTTCCCTATATAGCTAGGGAAAATTTGGAGCGTGTTGCAGTTTGTTGAAGAATGATGATTCCAAATAATTAAGTTGACCACATGACTCTATAAATCTGCAGAGAAACCACAGACAGCAACACTAAAACTCCCATTTGTATTGTTCTCCTAACATCTAAGTGAAGTGGGAGAATAAGCTGCGTTGAGCTTCATCGACTTTCAAAAAATACAAGCAACGACAAAATATTTAACATTTTGGGTAATTGTGTTGAAACTGTGAAACGAAAGCACGTCTCGTTTGTATTTGCTTACATTTGCCAATAAGTGTCATTGCGTTCAGTGTCGATAATTTGTGTAAATACGAATAGGTGCATGTTGAGTGCAATGAATCAAATAGAGGATGAAGGGGTTAAGCGCTTGCAGACTGTTATTGAAGCTAGAACTGCTCTTGCATTACAAACACCATGAATAGATTTTTAAAACCTTTTATTATTAAAACCTTTTATTTAACTTGGTTAGAAGGGAGCGCATGGTGTTTGTTTGACTACATGGATATGGATCGTGTCCTTTTTAACCAGGTTTCACTCGTCTTAGAGATCTGAAATTTTGCGTGAAGATTAGT
>JAQGCC010003143.1:0-16133 GCA_034698905.1 Xestoiulus laeticollis
ACACGATCCATATCCATGTTATCAAACAAACACCATGCGCTCCCTTCTAACCAAGTTAAATAAAAGGTTTTAAAAACACTAGGATACCTACTTCTAGCCTGTCTAAGGCAAATGTTTGGGATTGACCATAATGCAGAAGGGTAAGTGGCTAAAGCAATTCTGAACAAATTGAAGGGAAATTCAAAAATATTTTCTACTTTGAGCACAATGTTGGGGTTTTACCACTGATGACTAACATTGTTGGATGTGTTTAGTGTTAGTACACCTTTTCCCACACTATATACACCTAGTGCTGGGATTTTTTTCCATTGGATCCAACCTTTTTCTCAGTCAACCAAATCTTAGGGTGGATCTTTAAAGCAGGCTGTGAAATCATCATTAAACAGTGGGTAGAATGACATCAACAAACCCAAAACATTTTTGGGTGGTGTCTTCTATGGAATGCTGAATTCATAAAAAACAGGTACACCACCTTTGCTTCTATATTTATGTAATGTGTGTTCATGGCCCAAATAAATTAAAATTGCTCATGAAGTTGCATAATGCAGATTTTGTAGGATTAAACATCAGGTAGATCTAAGAATTATCATTACCAAAATGTTTTAATTATAAAATTGTATAACCCATGAAAAATTGCATTTAACTCCAACAAGCTAGAGTACAAGATCCTAATTTACAAAGTTAACGTTTTGCTAGTTACTTTTTTTAGATATAGAAAGTGAATTGGGGTAAATTATTAAGATCTGTAAACTAAGCATGATTCTGGAATTTATTAGCATAAATATTAATATTTATGAAATCTCAATGGGATAATTGTACTAGCCACATGTACAGTATATACAGTATGAATAGGAATTTAAATAGGGCAATTGTCGGTATGGTGTTTCCATGGTATACAAAATTTCACAATAAGCATGTTTAAAATATTAAATTTTGTTTACATTAATTTACATATACCGCATGGATTCTTTGCCTTGGTTTATTTTTGCTATAATGCCAGTTTTATATCGCGTAAACAAATTAAAAATAGCAATTGGAAACTACTTTAGCATAAGTTGCACGTGTTCAATGTATGTCAATTAATTTATTTTCACATAATATATTTATGGGTGAGGTTTGAAAATACTCATTATTTTTCATAAAACTTATTTCATACACTGTGATTATTCATAATTCATTTTTCAGTATTTCATACTTTTTTTACTAACTTAAAAATACCTTAAAATCGCATAAACAATTTGCAATTACCTTAACTCGAAATCTAATATCAAAGACAGTGTTACAAAATACAAGCATGATTATATTTTTTTGTATAATTACAACATGTTGGATGACAACGTGTGATTAAAACTTCGATTTTCTCTCTGATATAATAAAACCAATGCAAACTCAACCTTGGTCGTTCAAATATCAAGTGCAATTTTCCATCATTCTAAAAGTGCCATATTTTTTGCACTTTATAAGTAAAATTCTGCTGACGCACGGAATTTTTTAGGCCACGTCTAAATCTTGTAGGCTGATTTACTAAAAGAGTGTATAGTGCATTAACTAAACTGCATTAATATTTCATATCCTCATGGCCATAAAACCCTTAAATCAGTATCCCACGAAATGCTCATGTCCAAGCCACATAGTTTAATGATGAAATCTGACAACCTCAGCACCTCCCTCATTCACAATTGCATTCTATAAACTATTTTCTTTTGAAATACCAAATTCACACAACGTGGCTAAAGGCGTCGTTTCGCATTTTTTTTAGGACATTCTAACAGCAAAATTCAAACGGAACGCTGACTCACACCATAATGTTTTTGATGAATAACATGATTTCACTCAGCACTTCCCTATATACTGAAAATTAATAGGGTTTTAAATACTGTATGCCATATTTGGCAATGCAGTGGTAGAGCCCGAAATTCAAGGTAAATTTTTATCATAAGTTCATGGCCTGGTCACGACCAAAATTAGGATGGTAATGGCACTGTCCTAGAATTGTTCCTCTCGGTGATATGAAATGGAAAATTTTGATACACGAGGTGTGATTCACATTAGTAAGTTGACATAAATGTATTTTGGAGCACATGTACATTAAGCAGCATTTTGATATTAAATGTGGATCAGGGTCTGGGTTCAGGGCGGATAATCCTTTTTTAAAACCTTTGTAATGTGTGTGCCCAATTTATACTACACCACAAATTGCATGTATACGAGATTTTTTTTTCTGGAGATTGTGGTCTATGTCAAAGTTTTACCAAAGAAACACCTGAGAATTGCTATGTTGTGAAATTCCATGTCCTTTGTCATAAATCATTAACCGTGTTGAGACAGTCTGTGTGGGTGGCTCATTGGAATTGAAGGTTTCTGACAGTTGGGATTTGGCATTTCCGAATACCACGCGAAAAACTGGTCTGACATGCAGTTTTGAAAAATTACTTTATAATTTTATTGTATTGTAATTATGTTTTGACATGTACAGTAGTGTGTACATTGTAAATTATTTCAATTATGAATTTAAATAAGAAAAAACAAAAGAGAAGAATGGTGAAATATACATAACGCTTTCATTTCCAATGATTTTAGTAAATATATCAAAACAGTAGGCCTATATTGAGAACTCACTGTAAGTTGTGGACAACAATTGTAATTGTACAATCCATTTAGACCGAGTAATGTTTTGTATCTTTTAACTATTAACATGGTAACCTTGTGCTGACAAATTCTAAATGCAATGCATAGTGTCTGTAATCATTCAAATAAGCTTAATTTCAATCAATTCATTGCATGTAAGAAGTCTTGTATGACTTTTTAATCTTTATTACAAGATTTAGGTTATTCTTTCAACTGTGAATCATAGCACATGTCTATTGTGCAATGTGTGTGGTGCATGCAAAGTGTTCAAAAAGTGTCAGGTTTTACTTAATGTTAGTAATTGATTATGTAAAATGTAGGAGAATTTTGATCAGTTCATGTCATAATGTGTATATACAAAAAAATACGACGATATGCAAATCAATAAATCGGTATACAAGGAAGCAATTGTTTCACATATTCACATAAAGTAACACTGATGACCTTATTTCAACAGGAAAATTCACATCAGATAGTTTGTGCATTTTTATACAATCATCTCGTTTTGCATCCTGACAACACTATAGGTTTATTTGCGATAATATCAACAAGATATTTCGGTGATAATTACAATAAAAAAAAGCAATTGCCTAAGTGATCCCTTTATCTGAAAGCACTCGTGAAATAATTATAATACGGAGGATGTAGAGATAGGAAAACCCATAAGTAACGGTATGTGGGCTTTAACAATAAACCGATGAAGTTACAAATGAATTGTGGACTTTTTATCTGAACCGATTACCCGATAATTGTTTATAGCACATACACACATAAAAAACACGAAGAACTTTTACTTTTATTTACGTGTTGCGTAAAACTTTTAATTAAAATATTTCGCCATCATATAATCTTCAAGTGACATGAATCTTCGGGCTATAGCTTTTTTTCACTTCCTCCTTTTCTTACACATGGGGGTGGGCACCTTCACTTTCACGTTTTTTAATCAGAATTAACTTTACCTTTTGTCAGATTAAATTTTTGTCGATTAATAAAAGGTGCCAGCCATTACGTTTCTCTTTTTATTATTTTGGACATAGGCGGGTCCAGAAACCTATTTTATGCGGGGATTTATGCACAAAATAACCTCTGTTCTTTTATGTTGTGTTGCCGATCAGTTTTTCTTGCTGGTTTTTAATGATTACAGTGGAATGATATCTTTTTTTAAAGATTTTTTTTCTTATACTGCGGCATTTTTGAATTTACGAATAATGGATTCATATACATGTAGATTTTAATGTACAAAACCGTGTTAGGAAGGTTATGTCACATAATGTTCTACTTTGTGAAGCAGGAAACGTTATGAACTGCTGTTTTTATGACAGCTTTAAATGATAAAGAAATGATAACACATACTATTGGCATATATGCATAACGCGGAAATTAAGTTTATTTTGACTTGGAAAATTAATGCATGTTGTCGTCCTGAAATAGCTCTTTAAATATGAATACATTATATTTAAAAAAAAGTAATAGTTTTTTTTAGAATGCATGTACGTACATGTATTTTTTTTTTAAAATGCAAGCCACGTCTTATAAAATTCCAATTACATGTATCTAAAAACACACATTTTTTAGGAAAACATGCTAAAACAGTGTTTCTCTAATATCTCATTGCATATGCCTGCTTGTACATGTAGTGCTAAAGTTGGGCAATGGGAAGTTAAATGAAACCAGTTCTGAAGTTTACATGTATAACTTTAATTACACGTTGCAAATATGATGGTAATTAATATGGCATTCATGTAGACTATGTAAACTAGCATTGCATGTGTTTGTTACATGTATTAGTAAGAAATATGTACAGAACTTTGACAACATGTCATGACACTAACCATGGATGATTCAAATGGAAAATACTCAAAATTAGCATGAGGGAATATCTGATCAATGTATCTGATTTTTTTATTGTTTTACATTACCAAACCGTCCCTCATGGCTTCTCGTCAACTTTAGCATCACCACACCCCATTAAACGTGAAATGATACAAGTTATACCGGTTGTGAATAAGATTCATTTCTAGGGAGATAACAATATTGCTTTCGGATCGAAATTCTGGCACTGATATAGTTGCATCATGCCATATGACTTTCTTGAATACTGAATCTCCAATGATGTATGATGTCCATAAAAAACTTAATTAACAGTCTTTGATCGCTTATTGCCACTTGTATTTCGAATGTCACACCTCGAAGCTGCCATTTATCTAACTGTTAATGATCATTAAGGCCTGCTGGCTGCGATGTGGTTGCAATTTATTGAATATACCATTTTTTAACAAGCTTTATTAGGCCGCTGCTTTGTAGATATCTCTGGCATTCCTTATTTGTATTCCTGTCAGAGACTTGAATTCTCATGTGTATTTTCGTAAACACCCTGAGGATGTTTTCTTTCAATGTCATTCGTTAAATGTGACGTAAATTGGTCAGTCTGCACATTACGACTGTGATATCAACTGTCGTATTTGAGTACATCGTCAAATGAGGTTATTTGGGTAATCCTGTGGTAACTGCAACTTGTGTTGTACCTTGTGAAAATGTGTTTTTCATTTCAAAAATTTAGTTTTGTATTTGTTCTTTTCACAGTTTGTAATTACCTTGACTTGTCAAATAGCAAATCACGCCATAATTTTAAAAAACCGCTTATTAGACTACAATTTGTGCATGTTTTAGACAGTTGGCAAGGGTACCTCCTATAACAACTTGGATTAGCGTCCTACAGATCTTGTCAAATCAAATGGTAACTTGCAAAAATTGAACGAATTACAAAGTAACAACCAAAAAAGAAGCTAATTTCAATAGTGATTTAAAATCATATAATCTTATCTGGTAATTATACCCTCACACTGAAATCTGGCCCCTGCGTAATTGGCTGAACATGTACAGTGTATTTCTGTGAACAGTTCGTGATCAGGTTTTAAAATGTGTCCAAAATTTGTATTGCATTTTGATCAACCTTAGTGTGTCCAAGAAGACCATAATCAAAGGATAAATTCATGATGCACTATTTAATAGTTTTTGTATTTTTACAATATTTTCCCTCTGTGATTCATGTATTACCCTGTGCTTTGTACATTGTAATTGAGCTGTTTTAATAATTGAAAATTTTGCTGCAACTGTTGTGATAGTCACAATTTCGTCATCGTTGCAAGTTCCTCAATGTCAAGTTTTGTTCATAATTTATTGGAATCAATGGGTGAAAACAATGGAATTCCTAGCTTGTTCCACCATATCATGTTGAGCAGGAAACGACCATGGACTAAGATTTCATTTGCGCAGTTTTGCATGGTAAATCTCAATTGTTATTCTTACCACTTGATTCTAACAACAACAAGAATTTTAACGTACAACGTAACGGACAAACGTAACACATGACAGATAACGTAATGAGACATTCAACATTCTGCATACTTGGTTGTATTCTTGAGATAATATAACATACATGTACATGTACTGCAAGAACAGTTAATAATTTCTTAAAATAGGCAAACTTTTTTACTCCAGACCATAACTTTTGCATCAAAGGTGTTCCACTTTGTCTTAAAGCTTGAAGGGCGAGGTTTGTAGAAATACTTTCAAGTTTTTCACCTCCTTTTCTTCCTGCTGGCCATATCTCAAACCGCATAAATTACAGCAGTTCGTGAGCATTTCGGAAATACAGACTCTTATTGAAGGTTATTGGAGTATTTTTTATTTTTTTTTTTGTTGGTTAGAGGTGAAAAACGAAAATGCGGGTTATCCAGATCGACTCATATTTAATGTCAGTTTCCAGGGCGTGGACTATGGCTAAAATACGTCTGAAAAGCTCCAGGCTCACTAGGTACCTGGTTAAATTGCTTTGCGTGCAATTCTCAGGTAGACTACAAATGAACAACTTTACCTTCCAAAACCTCTAATCAATAGCAAACCCTAGATTTTTTAAATTTTCAACGTTTTGCTCTTCTCATGTGTTAATCCCGCCCAGTTTTCAATTGTGTTTACTGCTCCAAAAAAATGGCTAAATTATGAATACTAATGCTCTAAATTCGAGGATCTGACAGACAATCAAAAATTGCATCCAAGATTAGTAATTTTCTCGATAATGGAGCAAGAGTGAATTGAATTGACCAAGCATGAAAAATCTTCTCACAATTAACGTGGTTGCTTATAACACCGTTTCCAGACTGTTTAATGTTTTATTCAACCTGAAATTTCTCAGTTTGTTGGTTTCTAGTTGAATAGCCAGAACCTTGGCGACTAACCAATGACTGATATTGCAGAGGATTAAGATGTCGTAGGAGTTCTTGTGCTTGTTGACATATGACTTCAAAACAAAAGTGGTTATGGCAAAGTTTTAAACTAGCTTTTTAAATTACTAATTCGCGCTTTACATACTGTACTTGTATGTACAATTTCCTAGGTAGCCTGTTACGCTTTTGTTTATACAAAACAACTGTCCACCAATCAGAATTACAGGAGCCTGAATCAAAACACTCGTCGTTGAAAATTCCAAAATAGTTATTTAATGCTCTACAAATCCCATTTCTGCTTTATTTAATTTACACAACCATCAAATTTTAACATTGGAAATTTATGCTTTTTTAAATTTTGATGGATTTTTGTGTGATGCACTCTATTGGAGGTATGGAAATGTTCGAGCCTGCGATGTTAAAATGTATAATTACAACATTTTTACATTTTTAACATTATTGAACAATGCTTTTTTTTATATTTCCATTGTTGTTTTTATAAATCATGCAATTTTCGAAGGATTAAGACATTTACTGTTGGTTTCCAGTAAGTCTTCATTCCAGAAGTTCCCTGAAGCTCTAATAACATCAGACTTTAACAATGTTTTCAAATTGTATTTTTACACATTTCTGGTTTCCTTTTTTATGTCATATGCAAATTGCAAAGGGTTAAGGCATTTCTTATTATGTGTACAATTTTAAGTTAGCCATACATCCCAGAGGCTCCCAGAGCTGTATATACATCAGACTTGAACAATATCTCCAAATTGGTAACAATATTTCTTCGTAGACTGTTTAGTTACAATGAAAATTTCATCATGACACACATCATTACTAATTGGAAATCCATGTAACAGTACTAACTACTGTAATAAATTGATGTTAAATAGGCACCAAGATGGCGTGCAGCATTCACAGTGAATCCCGAATAAGAACTTTCATTTACTAAATCAATTTAGCCTTGTGTTCGAACACTTTCTCAAGGTTGAAATGTTGAACTTCTTTTTTTCAGAATTGACAATCGTTACTTCGTCAACAGTCAAAATGGCCAACTTGATAAAACCCATGAAACAAAAAAAAATTGAACGATATAACGAGAGCTGCATGTTATATTACAACCCACGTTATAAACTCGTCGTTAATTAGTAACATTTGTGTTGTTAGAACAAAGAAATAGGAGCGTAATCATCAGAAACTAAACAATGGCACCAAAACAACCATGCACAAAAGCAATTCGCATTATACAATCAGTCGAACTTTTGAAATTAAGTATAGGAAATGCAAGGCCTGTTAACCTTCCAGACTTTAAAAACTTCTCACAACCTGTTTCTTGGAAAAAAGCAATGTCTTTAAAATGACCACAATGACGCACCACGAGGGTTAAGACATGACCACCGCCTTCCATCCAAAAGCTACTGTTGAAAGTGATTTATCATTTTACCATTAAATTCCTCCAAGAAAACTTGTCCCAAAAACGCTCAATAATAAATGTACTGTCGTTTAAATCAAACAAAATCCTGCAAAATTTGAAATTGGGACTATTTACAAAAATCCTCCGCAGATACGTTCAGAAAATCCACATTAATAACGTTAAAACCAAAATTCCGGTTAACCGAGCCAAATCTTCCATCGATTAACCGGAATCCATTCCAATTTGGTATAATTTATTCAAAATAAACAGGCAAAGAAACTTGTCCCAAAAAACATTCAATAATATATAACGTTTAAATCAAACAAAATCCTGCACAATTTAAAATTGTTACTATTTACAAAAATGCTCCAAAGATACGTTCAGAAAATCCAAACTTTAAAACCAAATTCCGGTTAATCAAACCATATTACTTTCGATCGATTAATTAACCGGAATCAATTCAAAATTGACATAATTAATTTGAAATCCCCATTAATTTACGTATAAACCAAAATTCCGGTTAATCGCGTCAAATCACTTTCGATCGATTAACCGGAATCCATTCAAATTTGGCATAATTAATGTAAAATAAAAAAAAGCAAAGATGCTCGAACTTACTGATGGCGAAAGATAGAAAGAGGCAGATGAGCAAGATGCGCTCCATGGTAGATATAAAGTGGGACGAAACCAGTCCCCTAAACGGAGGTTTTCACACACAAACTCAAGCAGAAGTTCGATGGAAAAATAAAAGTCCGTTTAAACGCCAGAAGTTCTGCCCCTGAAGCAGCGTCGTCCAACGGCCAAGAGCACAAGCACAAATCTCCGTTAAAAATAATGGACGATAAAGAGTAGCGTGGACGTTATAGCCAAAATGCTCGAATTGCTACCCCCTTTGCTGCTGCTGCATGTAGCTTAGAAGGCTACACCTGGATTCCCACGACTAAGCACATTACCTGTTCTCCTTCTCGCTCTATGACGTCACTAGTAGTCCGGCACGGCCTCCTGACTGGTTGGTTGCATATGGCCGCCGCTTTGCCCTACATTGAAGTCTTGTTTTAATGGAAGGTTTATTGGAAAATGGTAATATGTGTGATGAGCAGAATGAACTTTTTTTTTCACAAGAACCAAGTGGTCACTCGGCATTGAGGATGACCATCCCAGCAAAAAAAAAAAAAGTTCAAAAGAGGTAAAATGAATCTTTCGTCTGAGAAGGCTGGTGGATGAATGAAGATGATTGGAGATTAACTTTCTGGAAGATGGGAGTTTAATTGGCCGTTGCATCAAGTGTGGTTGGAGAGCGAAAGTTTACCTATTTGTTTTTGCCCTCCTTGTAGCAAATTGCTAGAAATTTGTCTCGCATCTGTGCATCTGGCTGTCATCCCTGCACTAATTGTAATTTGGGATGGCTGCTGATGCATTCCGTATCGAAACGGTGTCGATCCTGGTTCGCTAATATGAAATCGGAAATTTTTCTGCATATCGATTTTTGAACAAAACATTTTCATGGTTTTCACTTGCGGTTTAATCAATTTGTTTTTTGGAGAAATGTGGATTGTGCTCCATATGCATGAAATGCAGCAGTTTAAATGCACAGGTGGAAGTCATGTTTTTAATAATATAAATATTTCACTATATTGAAATTTACTGTAGTCGAAATAAAGGATTGATAGGGTAGAAAATAGAATATTTCAATGCGATATGTTCTTGTGGTTTTGCGATAATTCAGAGATATAATTAGAGATATATTAATTGCGACAGAATTTTCTTTAGAATTCAACTATTTGATGCATATTCCAATATTTTGGAATTACAAAAAAATATTGCTAAAATAACTTGTGCAATGTATACTTAGCTAGGGATACCTAGTCAAACAGATCCCCAAGAATTTCGAACATGTGTTCAGATATATTCACTCTCTGTAGTGACATAAAATCAATTCATATCAATCAGAATTTGATTGGAATTGACATAATGACCAATTCCAGAGTCAGCATTTTCTGTGGTCACTTTATAGAGAGGCTATCTGAGCACATGTGCAAAATTTTTTCGAGAACCCTTAATAACGTGTGTAAAACATGTTCTTTTTGATGCAAGAGTTGATCTTGTCATGGTATTTTTGTATAATTCTATATACTAACTAATATTAATTCATACGACCTATTGTTCAATTATGAAAATTATTCTACATGCACAAGATCATATGGCTTTCAATTCGATATCAACATCTATAGATTTGAAAATTTCCATCTTTTTTTCTTATAAAAACGTACACAATGTGGCAAACATGACTGGGAATTTTTGAAACGTGGAGTTAAGAAATTCAAATTAGACAAATCCTTATCGGATATAATGTACGTACCTCACCATTATGTCCTAGGACATTACATCTAAAATATTTAAAACTTTTTATAGGATATACATTGTACTTTTAAGTTGTCAATTACAATGTTGACCACGCTGTACAATGACACGACCTATGATTTTATTTCCAATAATGAAAAACTTAACGTTACGCACATTATAGTGCAATTGAAATTTTTTATTTTGGTTAATTTTGAAAATATGACATTTTTATAAATATCTCCTTTGTTATAATCGAATGAGTGAAATTGTCACTCGTGAAGCGAGTCTTAATCTATCAAGATAACCCCTTTTCCACCTATAAAAGCTATATATTGGTGCCTGTTACTGATATAAATTTCATTGAGTTGTGTTATCTCTTTTTAAGTTGCTTGCTTGAGTGACAATGTAATTCGTACTCTGTATTTATGAAAACAAAAGCATCTAAATGCGCAGGAGATGGCGCATCAAGCCCATCAGTGCAATCACCTGAATCGTAATTAAAGCATAGTCATTCCGGTATTATTAGAACGGAATGTTACTGCGCAAAATGTAATTAAACAATAATGCATTGCTCTATTTTTTAAATAAGGAAATGCCTATAGAATAGTTAGGTTTGACCAAATAAGGATTCTAATAAAAATTCAAAAATCGAACCGAAGTCATTGATGTTTCTGTCAACTTATTACAGGAACTTAAACCAGGAATCAGAGAAAAACTGTCCATGTTTTTCATACTAATTTCGAAATTGATTTGGACGATGCATGAAATATGAATACTTATTTAGCATGTTTTTCCAGTTAAAGCGTGCGATGTAAAATTGTTATCGTCACCTGAACATAAAATTAATATTGCATTGCATAAGTGAAGTGATTAATTTTAAAATGCATGTGAAATTGGTAAACGTGTTCGGAATATCGTTTCTTGTATCATTGTTATTCAAACTTTCATAAAAACTGGTTCATGTACATTATATTCAAACTGTTTTTGTGCAGTTCTTTCATTTCATTATTCGTAATAGAAAACATTTTTGAAGTTTTGCAAGTTGAATTTGTTAGATTGGTTGAAAGAGACTGGATTCGCCCTCTTTGGGAACAATATACACATATCCATCTTGTTTATTTTTGTTTAATTTTAAGTATATAAAGCTTTATTAAGAGTGTAAGTTACAACAATTTTTATATACTGAAGTATTAATGTTTAGAAATTTTACTAATTTTACTAGCAGCAATACAGAACTAATACATGTACTTTAGGTAAAGGAATAGTATATTGCATGATTTACCATATTCTCAGCATTGAAATTGTCAGGGCAATTTGATTATCCTAGAATATGTTTGATAAACATGGAATAGCAAGGTGATTTATTTTATAAATAACATGGAAATTCAACACAACTAGCACATTTGTTTTCACAAATAGCCAGTAACTAATGTACATGTAGTTATCTCAAAGGTCAAGAGATAGGGCAGTCATCCAGCCCTGCATGCATCTAAGTAAATGGGAAATTCCTCTTTTAACTCATTTTATGTACTGTTACCGTTAATAAAAATCGACATGTTTTTCACATGTTTTTTTAACCATTAAAAGAAGTATTTTTTGTCTAGTCGTACATAAATCAACAATATTTAATAGCACGAAGATTTGCCAACTTTTTAAATTAAAAGCTTATTTTAATCAGTTGTGATATTTAATTCTGATAACAAGGAAAAATAAAGCTTCTTAATTCCTCATTAATAGTAGTTTACATTGTATGTAGTATACCAAGATGATGCCTAGTTTTAGAGCATGATTTATAATGTTCTACAAATTACTTCCTTGAGCAACAAGACAAGAAGTTGTTATGCATATTGTTATATTTTTGAATGAACCCTATCGTCAGGATGGTCAGGAAAAAATATTTTAAATACTGGATAAGTCAGGGAAGTTCAAAGTTTGATATATTTGAGAACCCTAGCTGTAAAATTAAAAAAATGTTAATCAAGGATGAGAAAGGGAAATCTTGCATAAAAATTGTTGCAATCACATAGTTTTCAAATTGTTTCATTTCTTCAATAGAGGATGAACGTTCGAAAAATCACTACCGTTAAGTAATAAATTCATAGTAATTCTCTAATTTTTTTCAGAATAACCGCGTGAGAATTTAAAGGAATTTCAAAAGAGATTTTACACTATAATTTTTAGAAATACGAGCACATAAGTTGCATGGCTGCATGGACAATATATAAAATAATATTTTGTTTGATTTATGTGGAAATGGGATGACTTCATATCCTCACTACTTAATTTTCATTATATGTCACGCTTAAAGCAGAAGTTGCCCATTTTTTTATTGTCTTGTTCTTTAAATAGGTCTTTATTTCGTCATAAATCTTCTTAAAATATGGCAATCTGTATCAAAATTCCTCACACGCCTCATTTTGTAGACTGGAGTTGCATGAATGCGTCTCCAAAATAGAAATCTTTTCACAAATGGTACAATGAAAGGTGGGTATCGATGATTAACATAGTTGTTATTTGACACTAGTTTGCGTGGTTGACTTAACAACATTAAAGTTATAGAAGCAGGAAGTTAGCAACTATCAGCAATTTGAGATATTGGGAAATTCTTCTGGTTCAATTGAAATTCTCATCTTACGCACTATAGCACATATATCTATAAAAAATGGTATTATTATTTGAGTAGGCAAATAGATAATTTGAGGGATAAAAATATTTCTTGATTTGCCCACATTTTCCCGACCCATTATTGCTCATCAACACATATTGTAATATATATGTTTCAGGCTAGCTGCATGGTGGATCCAAAGTATGCAGATCTAAACTACAGCGAATCCTGCTAAAGATGACCACCCGAAAAAAATTATCAAAGTTAGTCACTGTATACAGGTGGCCACTATATACAAAGAATTTTTAAGAAGGTAAACATGAATTAAAATCAATTTTGAAATGTGGTCACTTTCTCAAGTTTTACTGTATTCTTTATAAAAATTGTTAGTATGTTTATAAAAATTTATTTTTGTCATATAATGGCAATTATGGAAACACATAAAAAGGCGAATATGGAAATAGCAAAAGCTTGTATTTTCACAGTAGGCCCTATTTAACCCCGGAAGCTTATATTACTTTCATATTAAATACCATATCAAGCAAATATGCACGGCTTCTACAGTATATATACAGGCAAAGCCGGATAAACGGATTCAAAATTAATATCTTTTTGACATTTTGGTGTAAGGAATCTCCTTGTTAAAACGTTACATAAAGTATGGTAAGATTGCATGTAAATTCCCTCCCTTCAAACATTGTTAATACTAAAAGTTTAATTTAGACTCCATTTCCTCCTAACCCTTTCTTCCATCAAATGCATATTTCGCAACTATGCTCCGCCTTCTTGTTGTCATTGTTGTTTGTTTATGATAACAATTGCATTTTGGATGAATATCAACTACCACAACATTTTTGCAGGACATTGTGTCAATTTAGATGGGAAACTTAACTGGGACAATCATTATTATTTTGTTATTTTGAAATAAAAACAAATGATGTGACTTCTTGGGTGAACTGATTGGATTTCAAATTAAGGTGCATTAACTAATGGCATACTATTTGATTATAATTTCATATGCATTTATATTCATTTGCTTTGAATTAACTACGTCTGGAGCAAATTGAGGAAGAACGGTACACATGTATACGCGGCAGACTCTTTGATAGAACCATCCAAGCATGCTCAATGAAAAACGGTGGAAAACCACAACGTCCGTTAGTTTTTGCACTAATTTCATGTATGATCTGCTAAAATTAAAATGAACTCTTGACTAGATGGAAATTTTGACCATACTTGGAGATTTATATATGGCTTTTTGTTCTCATATAAGTTTTTTTTCACCGCTTACATTAATGTCATAACTTCAAACAAAATTTTCACATTTCCGGAGTAGATTATTATATAGTTTGTAAATTCCTGAGAAATGAAATACATTACATTGTATTTGCATTTTAGACGCAGAATGTCTGAACCGTGGCTCGCGGGCCACATTTGGCTAACGTAGTCTTTAATGATTGCTCACATCTACCTCTTATGCTGTAGAATTTTTTTTTAATTGCATGTACTTGTATTTTATATACAAAGCAATTTTTAGTATCCATTGGTTGGACAGTCATGATGTAAATTAGATGGCATTTCTTTATCATAGATTTTTTACTTAGATATGTATACTCTATATTAATTAAGTTTATAAAACAACTTATATACAGGATGGAACAAAACGTCAACCCAACTTTTTTCTTACAAGTTATATTTATGACAAAAATTTAATGCGATTAAATAGGAAGTCATGTGTGCTCTATCCACCGATGTTATTAGTTTATTACCTATGATCATTTTTTTCATGGAAACCCAAATTATAACTTTTTAGACGTAACATTTAGGGGAAAATGTCAAATTAGTAAAAAGAAGATAATGGATTGTTTGTATGAAATGCACTGTTTTGGTCTTCATTGTCAATTATTTACAGTTTTTACAATGTTTTTATACAGATTTTACAACATAAGTAAATGCTAAAATTGTGGCTACGCTGCAGCACAAATTGTGTACTGCAGATAAGCGACTTACTTGTAATGTAGGAGCTTATTGAACCGAAATCTTCAAAGCAGTGCATCACTGTACTGAAGCGTAGCATGCATTTCCCTCTGTATACTTAAAAAACCATTGTAGCAACTTTAAATTGTCAATGAAGACAAAAAGAGTTGATTTCATACCAACAGATGATTTTTTATTTTTTCATAATTTGGCACTTTCCCCCGTACCACAGTTGCACAAATAGCGCACCTTGAGACCAAGCTGCGTCTCAAGTCCTGGGATTGGTACCACTGATAGTTACACATGAGTGACAGATCAAGGTTGGTCAATGAGGTACCTTGAGACGGCAGTTTTCAAAATGGCAGAATAAGAAAAAATTGACGTGCACCATGTTGCAATTCTCATTTTTCCCTATATCAATCGGTGCTGTCGAGATACGGATATTGATAGGGAATACGGTGATATTTTCGATTTTTCTTTCCTGGAGCTCCATCTCCAGTTAGATGTCGACGATTTGGCAACTGTGATACCGAATTTTCTCAAATTCCGAGCTTCGTCTTATCAGAACAGAAGCTTAAGGTGGGAAACTGTACGGGGGTTTGTCCTGAGTGTTACGACTAATAAGTTGTAAATTGGGTTGCCATGAAAAAATTGTCGGAGGTAAAATCTAATAACATAAGTGATAAGCGAACACATGATTTCCTATTTAATTGCATTTACAGAATTTTCAAAACTACAAAATTTAATAAAAATATGCGGTTGTACTGACTTTTGGTCCCCCCCTGTAGGTACAGGTAAATATTAACGTAATGCATTTTTAAATTCCCTTAAGGGGGCTTTCAACCATACCCTTTCCAATGGAGAATAATTCTTACGTCGACATTCACGTAGTCTGTGTAACTCCAAATAAACCGAAACTTTTACACAAAGTAGTTTACAATGT
>JAQGCC010003144.1:0-16126 GCA_034698905.1 Xestoiulus laeticollis
TTTGGAGTTACACAGACTACGTGAATGTCGACGTAAGAATTCTCCATTGGAAAGGGTATGGTTGAAAGCCCCCTTAATAATAAAATTTTATGTGCCTATAGTATGAGATCTCCATGATTTCATAAGCATGGGGTCTCAAACTATAAGATTTTTACTATTGGGATGTGTAAAATTCTTAATGAGTGTTCCAGTCCAATGCACATGAAAAATTTTAAAAGTAAATTTGAAGTTTGCCTATGTTATCAAATTGGTCTTTGACCTTATATTCACTGTGGTTTTGTTGAACTATCAGTTTGGTACATCTTTGACCAGTGTTTTTTTTTTTTTTTTCACAACTAGCCTTTTGCAAACTCAGCACATTTACCCCATTGAATACTGGGGATGAACAAAATAACAATTTATGAAAAAAATAAAACGCAATCCCCTCTAATCTGACATTGTTGAAATGGATCGGAAATGCAAAATGTGCACAAATCAATACGACTTAAAATGGTAGAGGGCATTGCCCATCTTATGTATATGTTGCTTAGAACTCTTTGGTCTGGTGGCTTAAATGCTAATAAACCTAGAAAATTCAATAAATCTTGCAACCATGGAATATTTTTGGATGAATAAAGGCTGGTCAAAGCAGTAGGAAAAAATTGTTTAAGAAGGGTAAAATACGAATAAAACATGAGCACGATTTTCAAAAGTAGTAATTTTCAAAGATAGAAAACACATTTCATATATTCTGAATAAACGTGGGTGGATGAAATGGTAAACAGCTTATATGGAATGCCATTATTGCAACTCGAACTCTGACCCTCACTGAATAGAAATACATAATTTAAACATTATACCAAGCATATAAAATTTTGGTACAAAATAATGCTTATAATGTTCCAAATTATGTACACATGATATGCATTTTATATTGAATATATTTTATGTAGTATAGCAATGAAATTATGTTTGCTTATTCAAAAATACATTGATTATAGTTCTTCAATATATTTTAAATATACTGTATATTTTTAAAATCTAATCAAATTCTTGTATTAAATTCATGTGTTTCTCACATTTTTGCATGCATTTGTATAATAATATTATATGCTTCAATGTTGGCAGCAAAGGAATAACTTTTGTATAAACTTGTTTTAAAAAGATGAATTTTTAACATTGCATATAAGCAAGCAATGAATCAATTATGAAAAAAATGTCACTTCAGATTTTCAAATTTTACATTACCATTTCTCGAGTAAATAAAAGGATACAAATTTCGTATAATCTCATGAAATATAAATCTATAGTAAATCACCCAAAAGTTACCGTCTGAATGCATCTAGTCTGCAGTAAACTGTGAAACAAAAGTGTTATTTTGAAAAATATCTTTACATCTAAAGTATTTTTCATGTAGTCTTTAAAAAGCAAAGTTGAAACACATGTCCTCATCTAATAAATTATTTCCATACACTATTGATAAACTTCTAATATTAGAGAAAAGGTGACTTAACCTTGAATTCAAAGTTCAAGAAGCAGATAATAACAGTGTGTATTACCAATGGAAAAACTGCATAACATTTATGAAATAGGAATTAAGTTTCTTGACAAACATCAATGGATTACAAAATATTCAAACTCGTGTCACTTTTATATTTTCAAAAGCTATTATTTCAGAAAAAAAGTACGAAATTCCATGGGGAGTACCAGAGCTTATCTTCTTGCTTATACCTTTTGGAATTCCCATTGATAACCGTCGCTCAAAATGTGCCCTTGTTGCAACTGATAATGATGACACAGGCACATATAAAACTGCGATTGCAAAGGGCATTGATCATTCCTCATTGTTTATGTTATAAAACCTTACAACTTGATTCTTCTCAAAACTTTTGGATGATTGGAACGCTTTTTTAGGTCTCTTGGAGTTTACAATAACAAGAGTCGACTGCAATCTAACAATGTCAAAATATTTTAGAAAAAAAAAACGAAAATGGGGTAAAATCAATAATAGCCTTATAGAAAAAAAAAATGCTGAGGTGGGTGAAAATAGAGAGGGGGCAATGGCGAGTTGTATGGTTGCTGGGTATGCTTTCAGTTTCAATGCATAACATGCTAATAAAATGGTTAAGCCTAAGTTCTTCATTTTACTGTTTCTGGAGTGGTTTTGGTCTTAAGAGTAACAACAATGGCATGTTCTACTAGATGCAATCCACTCATTATAAATCCGGCACAATTTCGGAAGCAACAACAAAGTAGGAGCCACAAAAGGAAGAAATCTTGCACATTTATGGTCGTCAATTAGGTTCCTTAAGCCCATCGCTAAGTTTGCAGCCCATTAAAGGTCATAGGAAGAAAAACCCTAAGTATCGAGTTCAACCACCTCCCTTGCAAATTTGTTATTTGCCTTTCAAGTCCTAATGCGAACATTTCTGCCCTTAAATTACTTTTGGGAAAGGTTATAAAGCATGTTGCTACACTTGACGTTAACGACCAATTACAGTACGTTGTCCCCCTTAACCAAATTTAAACCATTTTTGCTTCTGCATGTCAACATCAGTCCTTAAATGTGCGAAATCAATGATGAAGACTAAAAAATTCTCGTCACGGCTTTTGGAACATGGCATTTTAGACGAATTAATGCTTATACTCAGATCTGGAGGAATTGCAATGGTTTCATTTCGTCCACTTTTTTATCTGTCAGAGTCTAGGTGAATGCTTTTCAAGTAAGATCAATTTGGCATTTGCAAATTCAAAAAGTGTTTTCTTGGAGAAAGTTGTACAGAAACTTTTGCTAAAAAGCTGATTTTTTTTATCAAACTGATATAAAGTGCTGCAATGGCAAAACTAATTTCTTGCATCATGCAAATCCAAACCAATTGAATAAACTAAAATGCTATTGCTATTTCAATGGAAAACACTACTAGGTAGAGTGAAATTTATGTTGTTCCTTTGCATTTGGCTAAATCCAATTTATTATTGGAGAGTTTAAATGACTTTGCATCGAATGGCTAGTATGAAAATAGCTTATATACATGTACAGGTAGTTTCAATTCTTTTTTACAGAAAAACATGTTACATAATTTAGCATGATATCTTGAAACAATGAAAACAACAAGATAAAACTTGATTCAATTCGCCAAAAAAAAATTGATTACCAAAACCGTCATCAACTTTGATCAATTCTATATGTGCTGACATTTCATTTCTTGAAGAAAATAAAAGTAAATACAAGTTTTAGTTATTACAAAGGGCACTGACCCTATCCATTTCGGCATTGTCCACCAATCCCAAATAGGTGGACAATCCTAAAAAAAATTTTTTTTTCGAACTATATTGCTTGCATTTTATTAGAAACCTTACAAACAACAGTCGATACATTTGCTAGATTGGCTATTCTTATAAGCCTAGTTTCTTGTTTACTCCACACATTCAGGAAGTCTATAATGCAAAGCGAAATTCTATTATATAGCCAGTTTTACGATTTTATCCAGCACTTAAATGGATATTAAATATCCAATTTTCCGCATTAAGGGGTTTCAGAACTATTCAACGAAAACCCAAGTATCACGACACAAAATAGTTTTAAAATTTGCAATAAATGCCTTTTACTTCCCCAAACTTGCCTTTCTTAGAAACTAAATCCTGATGGAGTTGTCTTTTCTGTTACATCCGATTAAGTCGGATGGCAAGACAATTCAAGTAGCTTGCTAGCACCAGATAAACGTTGCTTCAGCAGCTAAAATACCTTTTTTGTAGAAGATATAAAAAAACGAACGTTTCAGGATGGAAAATTGGCTGTCTTTGAAAATCTCCGTGAAAAGTGTATACAAGTATTTGTTGTAGACAACAATTGCTATCTTTTTTTAATTAAACTTGTGTTTTGGGTCTTTGGTCCTTATGCTTTTCAAAAGCAAGTGTACACTAACTCTTTCGCAATGAGTCTCAGGTGTGATTAAATATTCTGTGAGAAAAAAACACGTCTGAATTGGTTATAAAGTTGGCTCCTGCATAATAATTTTCCGCCACATCTGGGGTAATTTGGCAAGACTTAAAGACCATACCCACTATTTAAGGATCATTGGCCTCAGAAACTTAAAACCAGATGGCTAATTGAAGGATGTTTGAAGTGCTCTTTTTCCAAGTTTACTAAATTTGGTCAGTGCTCTGTTAATGTTAGTCTCACTAATATAATTATTATTATCTCTAATTAGTGATTCATTCCAAACACTAACTACAGTATGTAACCTAACTTTATAACATCAATAAAACTGTAAGTTATTGGCCACTAACTACTTATTACTTAACAGTACATTTGAGTTACAAAACGTGTAATTACATAAAACACACAATAAAACAAGAACATACACTGTAGGTGGATATTTGCTTAAAGACAACTTTCTACTTATATAGGGGCTTCCATATCTTCCATATCAACTTCCTTGACTTAACCATTTTTTAAAAGCAATTTTCTCACTATCTTGATAACTGACTTTTTAAAATATGACTCTGCTAACAACTTTTTTTCATATTACTCAAAGAAACGGTTTCATTTGACAAATTATAGTATTCAGCAAATGACCAGCTTGAATTCAATTTAGATTCTTATTAACTACTATTATAAATAATGTTTTACTTGTCCTATATAAATTAAAAAGGGTTGAAGTGATATATATAACTGGATTTGTTAATTTCCCTGACTTCATGATATCTTTAACTTTTATGTTAGATATGCATCGATGAAAGAATGTTTTACTTGTCATGTATGAATAGATAAGGGTTGGCGTATAGTTAGTCATCATTTGATTTTTGTGATGACTAATAACTGGATTTGTTAATTTTCCCAGACTTGTGCAGAATGAAACGCTTTTTTCTGACAATTTCAGATCTATTCAATTTCACTGACTTTCCATGTCTGTGTGAACCCTGGATGATCGCAGTAAATGATCAATTACCCCAACATAAAATTAAAAACGATAAAAAATCGTATTATTTTAATACTTTTATCAATGCTGTTTTCATGATATCTTTAACTTTTATGTTAGATATATGCATCGAGGGAGATCAAATCAATATTTACAGAAAACGTTTTAATTCAAATAGATGGTTAAATTAAGCAGAGTGCCCTTTGATGATACTGAATGAATAAATAAGTATTTAAATAAAAATTAACTTATCATCAACCTTATCTTAATGTTAATTTTCCGAACGATTTAATCATGTCAACGAAAAAAAATCAAATAGAAGCAAATGCAAACAGGCTTTTGGTAAACTGAATTAAAAGCTTGATATCCTTCTTAGGGTTTTTACAGGTTTTTAAATATTTAAAAAAAACAACTAAAGCCGCAATTTTTAAACTTCAAGCCATTGTAAAGTGTATGAAAACATACTTTTGCTAAGGGTATTCTGAGCAGTGTTGCATAACTTCACAACAGCTTTATGTCTATGCATATTAAATGACTTAAACAAACCGTCTAGTCCTTCATCGTATAAATTCCCAAAAGTTGCATGACCGGAAAAGTATATAATGCTGGCTGCAATGTTGAATCCACATGATATAAGATGAACTAACGTCGTCAAGAACCCAAAGGCGTGTTTGGCCTACATAATTTCCCAAAACTGCCTTTTGTCTTTTTACGAGGCAACATTAGAACAATGAATGACCCGATGTAGTAAGCCAAGTAGAAAAAAAGCCAATGACCACATTTGTATCTCTCTCTTTTCTCAACGCTATTTCAGACCACTTGACTGCGGAATTTGTCATGTTTTCTCATGCACGTGCTCTAGATCCAACGTGAATTTGGTGAGGCTTAACGAGATAAAAACTTGCAATATTCAGAATAGTGATGCTGTACTCTTCTCCCGAAAAGATAAATTATGAAATACAACGTTACGACACTGCGATAAAATGCGCCCCTATGCGACAATGATAGTCCCAACAGTAACATTTCAGGAAATGAATATAATGGCTTTTCTGGAGCATAAAGGAAGGCAGGTATATGAGGGACAAATCAACGCTTGGATTAATCCTTTAACATGCATTGCAACCAAAACCTGCTAAAGGTGACCACCCAAAAACACTCTGTATACAGGTGGTCACTACACAGAGAATTTTTATGAAGGAAATGTATGCGCTGAAACCAATTGATGTAAAGTGGTCACTATACACAGGTGGACACTTTACCAGGTCATAGTGTAAATCCAAGAGGTGAAGTCGATTAATTAAAGCTAACTTTCTAGTATTTACAACTCAGAACTTGTGTACATTATAGAAAAATAAGTAGAAATAAGTAAAAAAAATATAGAAACATGGGTATTGCAATATGTAATGCGAAATTCATGTTTCCATTTTCCATCACAAGCCAACATCACGTGACTTTACAAGCATTTACAAAAAACTAAATTTGTTATATTTATCAAAAAATGGATCTGATATACTTCTACATAAGGTTAATTAACGTCAGTAATGGTTTACAGAAAAGCTTCTTGTAAATTTTGTAGCTTGCATAGTATTTAACAAGATATTTTCAGGTTGAAATTTGGTGTCATAATTTTTGTAACTGATGGTAGGAAAGTAAAATAGACTGCTATTTACAAGGTAGCAGTGCAGGGTTCTAATATTTACGCAAAAAAAAAACTATGTTATCAACTTATTTGTATTTAAAAACATTGCTTGCCCCTGAATGCAGGCAAACACTGCGAGCCTAGATGTAACGCTAAAAATCCCATTAAGTTTAATATGGTTCCAATATCAATACACAAATTAGACGAATTATTTAGAAAATATCCCTGGTCATAAATTTTATCTTGTCATAGGGGGAATAAAAATCTAGCTAATTTTTAAAAATGTGCGATTGACATCATTTCAGCGAATATAATATCTATAGCCTAGGCAGTGTATTTTGACGAGGCTAAAATTTAGAAACTGATTAATGCCCTCAATCATATCTTATAGGCACTTTAAACTTACATCACTTGTTCAGTGATCATATCGTAACTTAAATGTAAATGCTTTTAGTATGGTATACATGTTTTTTATCTTTAAATTTGGCTCGGTTACGCAATTTATCCACTTGGCGCGCAGAAGTTTATCTGTCTTGGAATTTGTTCAATGCTTATTTAATCTAACATAAGGTAGTGACATGGGGCTACTATATTAAATGTAAATATTATACAATTGAATGTGGTATTTTAAATTTTATAGTTACAATCTTGTAAGAGCAAAAGTATGTTTATAGAATTTTTGCATTGGCTATAATACACAGATTTTAATTTATGCATAATTCTCAAAGCTATTTTTTGTTAGATATCTTATACGAGAACCACTTTAGAGATTCTGCAAATCGTTTTTATATAAATAAACGGCCAGTTTTGATCTATGAAAATATTACATTAAGTCAGTTTCCTTCAAAATTTCAATTTCATTGAATGCTTGTGTACAACATTAAGTAAAAGCATACATATGCATGCAATGTTGAATAATTTAATAACGTACTATTCCCAATTTCGCCAAAACTTCAAATAAAGAAAGCACATTATGTTATAAGTGTAAAGCTTGAAAAATATTGGCTTGCACATGTGAATCAAAATGTTCTTGCGCATGCGTATTCTAAATATAAAAGTAACAGTTTTTAAATGAAATAACGGTATATCCAAAAGTGTTAGTATTTCACAAAAAAAGATAAGCATAAACTGCACAGTCGAAACAGATTGCTTGTATATTGAAGAGAAATTCAATTCAATTAAGTGTCTATGCCAATTTTCCGAGCATTCGTATAAAAATGCAACTAACTCAACTGGAATGTGGCAAATCACTAGCTCTACATTTTCGAGTTTTTTTATACGTAAAAAATATTGACTAAATTAAAGGGAAAATTACTACAATTTCCTTTACGTATTTACGAAAGCACACTTTTTGTCTGCAAAAATGAAATAAAGGTGAAATAATGCAGTAGTAGTACATGAACAATTAATATTAATGCCCATCTGTTTTGTTTTAACTTGAAAAGGCTAACTTAATTAAACACTTTACCTATATGAAAACACTATAAATGATCGTTTCAAACAAACACATGTCTTAAATATCGTTTTAATTAACATCATTCGAGAAGACATAATGCGTGATGTGAAACAAATCGCCCAAAGGATGGAAGCCTTGTATCCAAATTAAATAAATGCATTTTGATAATTTCAGTGATGGAAGGTTACGTTTCTTAAAAGCATTTGGTGATTTTCGGAAGAGTTATTGAGGTTTTGTCATGTTGAGAATATGAAAATTATAGCAATATTTCAACTGCATTACGAAAACTAACAAGAATTGTTTTTATGTATTGTATTTCGAGAAAACAAAGTTTTTTACTGTTAAATATCAATGTTCATTTTCTTGATTGTCAAATGGGCCATTGATTGCAGATTCAATCAAAGCATTTCATCAAAGTTAATTTTTGTATAAGGAACATTAATGTTTCAATTGAAGTAAAGGGGCCCTTTGAAATTACGATTAGATGAAAAAACAACCATCTAACTTAGGTTTAACGCTAAAACTTTTCTCTAAATAATTTTAAAATCATTGTAAGCATATTGTAATCATGTATGAAATGTATGAAAAATCATGTATGAAAAATCATGTATGAAATACATGTGAATTTCTTATGAGGACCTTTAGTCGAAATTTAGTACATTACATAAAATGACCTCAATCCAAATTTTGTAAATTTTCCAAAAGGGCCTGTTAGGAATTATTTCAACATAAAGAAAATATAGATGCTCACACAATTAAATTAAGGCTTATTAACCTCTAGAGCAAGCCCTATACCTGTAATTTTACATTTTCACAAACCGTTTTCTCCATAACTTATAAAAATAAATTAATGAAAAATTGCTCAACATTCATCACGTTTTGGTGCATCCAGTTCATTATTTTTCTTAAATGTATTTAGATTCCCCCTACCAAATGGCATTTGTTTGCTGACTGTAGGGTACCGAGTTGAATTGATTTGAATCCTCCAGTTATTTTTGAAATAAATGTTTTTGAAAGGTTGTAGTATCGTCACTTGGCCGCTAGGGGCAGCACGTGTCTCATCCAAGTCATCCCAATTTAAAAAAACATATTTACAAAATAACTGGAGGAAACACAATATAAAAAATAGTTAACTGGATGCACCAAATCGATATTGAGCAATGTTTTATTAAATTATTTTGAAAAGTTGAAGAACATGGCATTTGAAATTTACCAATACAGCTATATAACAGCTATAGGGCTTGCTTCAGAGGTTAATTAAACTTAAAACAAAATATTGCAGTATTGACACAAACTAGATTTTTAATTTTTTGTTATAATGTAAAGTTTTAATGACTTCAATTAAGTCTTGAGAATATTGGAAAACTTAAAAAATATAACTGGTTTCAAATGATAGAACGACTAAAATGCTGCATGTTCATATTAACATTAATTACCAGAGCCTCAGTTTTTTTTTTTTTTTTAAATTCCGGAAAAAAGATCATAATGTTTTTTTGGCAAATTTCACAAAAGGACCCTAGTTAAAATTTGGAAATTTTTAAAAAGAACACTACCGGTTGACAACTTCACAACTTTACAATTCCATGCATGCAAACATTATTGATTGAAATAGGCTGCAGTTACCAAGCGAGTAGGTAATTAACAATTATCATTAAAAATAAATGGAATTACTGCAGAAACAAGCTTTAACTCACAAAACTTCATTAAAGTTCATTATGAAGTAAGGTTCAAAAAGACAATCAGGATTTCATTCAAAATGAATTTAACCGATGAACCACTTCTGTATAAGAGATAATTATACTTTGTGTTTTCTTGAAGTTTTCTATAAAGATTCTAAGCAAACCGTTTTAAAAGAACGTGTTATTTTTATCCCCCTCTCTATTTAAAAAATTATAATCGTATTTCACACGAAAAAAGATATGATTCGAAATGACAGAGAAAAGAAATTGGCTACGGATAATCCGTTCATCCGTGACAGAGAGAAAGACGTCTATTCTGGAAAAAGTATTTTCATGGAGAAGTTAATTTCGACAAGTCGACTTATCAAGAAGGTAACTTAACAGCTTTTTTTTTGGGATTTTTAAACGGGTTGTACTGCGAACAAAACCTAATTTAACATCAATGAAATTGTCTATTGGATTTCTACGAGTGTAGGCATGATGCAGTTTTCCTTGCCATTTCTAATCACGCTTTTAGTTTTGGGGATAAAGTACTGAAATAAGGGGAGGAATTCGAAATAAACAATGATTGAACGAACATATACTTACATATACATATACATATACTTCAAAACGTATAACAAAACATTTTGGATCATATTTGGAAGCGTATGATTTATTCTGAAGTGCTTAGGGTTGACATTATTTAGTTTATAAGAAATGTGCACAGAGGTTGTAGACGTCCTTAAACCTCGAAAAAGGATATTATTTAAGATTATACAAGATCTAGTTAACCATTTATTCACCGATATAAAAAAATACCGTATTACCTTTCAATACCATTACAAAAACTAAGTATCATTTTAGTTACATTCTTTAGGTTTATTAAAGGTGTACAACTTTGAAACCTTTCTTGGTTTATTTAAGGTTTTTTATTAACCATCGAAAGGTTTCAATTATATTCAAGGTTTTTTAAAGGTTTCAGATACATGTATGTATAAAAACCGAAACGTTTAGACATATATCAAAAAAAGTGTTTTGAAACTTTTAATATACTTTAAAGACACTTTTTTGAAGGTTTCAGATATATGTATAAAAAAGTAAACGTTTAGAAGTATAAAAAAAGTGTTTTGAAACTTTTAATATACTTCAAAGATTATTTCACCTATTACACGTATAATGTATGTTATACATATACATCTGTATTACATGTATTAATGTACGTTATACATGTGTATTACATGTATTACTGCTTACTGGACGCGTATTTATCAAAAGTGACCAAGTGTGAAATGAAATTTAGAGGTACAGGTGCAGTAAAACCTGGGAAAGTGATCACTTTTCATAAATTGGTTTTAGTGCATGTATGTTTTTCTTCATAAATGAATTCTACGACCTATCTAGTGATAAACAGGATGTGCAATCTCTTTTGCAACTTTACCATTGACAATGCACCTAATAAAGTAACCATGTTTAATCTGCATTAGTAAGAATTTCAAGATAATTGGAAGGGAAATTCCTTTAAGGGGTAATTTGAGAGGAAAATGGGAGTGACATAGGAGTCATCTTGCTTCCTGTTTTAACCCTAACACTTATCATAAGACCCAACCAATCACATTAAAGCAAATAGCCTATGTAAATCGTATACATTAAACATGCACATTCTCTCTAGTCTTGCATTTCATTCCTTAAATTATTGCAAGTTTTTGGAAAATGTTTCTAAAAATGGCACCAGTTTTATGAAAAAATTGACAATGAACTTTGCTCAAAGTATAAAATTAACCTTTGAAGTATTAGGAAGCAAACATGGAAACAATAAACAGCCGAACAGTTTCAATACGTTATGAAGAGGACAATTATAATAGACCCATGAGGAGGAAACATGGTAAATTTGATATTTTTTTGAATTTCATGGCCATTCTCTACAGTGATCAACTTTGACATTTTTGAGTGGTCACCTTTTGCAGGGTTTTATTGTATTTAATTCCTAAACCTACACCTGAAAAATTCCTGTAATAGTTAATGCCAAAATACATGAACATGTATACAGCTTTTAGGTCCGTTAAAGTTAAAAAAATAAATTTAATAAAGGTTTTCAAGATTTTTATAGAACAAAAGACCAATTGTTTTCAGCATAAAATATGTATACTAAAGCACTATTCTTTATAACACTTGCATTAATTATAAAAGTTAGCATAAGAGCGATAAAACAAATTAATTTTTATATGTTTGCCGGTATATTTTTTTATAATTTCTGTAGTAATATAACTAGAATATAACAAATTACTACAATATTGCAAATTGGACATCAGAACTCAATAGAAATACACCACAATTTTATACACGTACATAACATGTGCCATCCAATTCTCTTCTATTGCATTTACATATATTGAGAATATATACTCAATTCCCACTCCTCCAGAATTGAGAATCAATACATATTCGGAACTTTCGACTAGGAAAAAAACAATTTTCACTTAAATCTTTGACGTTCAAGATTTTTGCTCAATTTTATTCATATCACTCAAGCTGTTCCCGTCAACTTAGCTACTATAAAAAGCTCAGCTTTTCTCGTCATTCTAAAAACATTTTAACAATCGAGCCAGACACCTTTAAGAAAGAATGACATTTCACTATACGTGAGTACCAAGTAGGATCCTGTTCTGACCAGGGCAGATGAGTCACATTTCGTTTTTCATCATTATTTCGTCCAGATTCTCTAAGAGATGTCGACCTCTGAAAGTTTTCCACAAAGTTCATCCCTGTAACAAATGTTATCTCAAACGGATGCTTTTCCATAATTTGTTTTAAAATTGAATTTCCATGGTGCTTGCTAACCTAACTCTTTCAGAGTTTCTTAAATCTGATAATGGGAATATAGATGTATTTCAATGCATGACCAGGGGAAGGGACCATATTTCATCTCCCAATAGTCCTTAAGGAGAACATTAAATATTTCATTGATATGTAAGTGGTCTAGCCTTATAACGCAGGGGAGTTGAAGATAGAGATCCTCTTTTCGGAAATAAAAAGGGAAAAACGAATTTAAATGATAAAATTTAGCTTCCGGCTTCAGGGACAAGAAATTTGGATAGAATCATAAGCAAGATATTTTTATATAAAAAAATAATAATGCAAAAATCTACATGAGAATCTATGACATTGTTGTCCCTGATAACGAATATAACTCACTTCCGTATACAATAATAATGCATTGTTGACGGAATTTTCGTAGACATATCCTGAAACCAACTATCATATACAATTTAGATTTATAAAAAGATAAATAAGATAGCTTTTTATAAACTGAATCAATTCATATGCTTTAAAATTAAAACAAAAAATTTGCATTTACAGAACACTGTTTTCAAATCTACCCAGCATTAAAGACAATAAAATTAACATTTAGAATATAAATAATATTTCTTAGTATGATACTTAGTTTTTCTCTGTATTTGTCTTTATTAAAAAATAAATCTATACCTAGAACTGCAATTAAGAAACAAACATTTGAATATTAGTTTTAGCACGTTTATTTAAAATACGTGCTAAAACCAGAAACAGTATACAATGTACATTGTACATGCATGTATAATAGCAGGAAGCCCTCTAAATATATACCATGCAGTAATCTTTCAGAAAATAACTTGTGCATTTAATAACTATAATCATAAACTAGAAGCAAACTTTAGTTTAGCAAGTTTGCTTAAAAGTCTTCAACAACCACTTATAGTAACCAATGACGGTAAAAGTATGAAACCCTCTGATGTATAATATACAAGAACTTTCCAGACCATGCATTTCTGTATTCGGCCATTGTAGTCATAAATCAATAACAGCTTAAGTTTAATTTAGCTTATTCATCATTATTCGGCAAAAAACTGCAAAACCAATTAATGAATGCAGAAACAAGAAATCCACTCCTTCCAACAACCTCCAAACAATTTTCCAGACAACAACTATTGCATTTGTTAAATTTAATTATAAACCAGCGGTAACCTTCAATTTTAGCAAGTTTTTTTTTCAATATTCTTTAGCAGCAGCCCAGAAACCAATCTGATGTATAATATACATGTACATGTACAAACAAAAAAAGTTGGGTTAAATTCAACCCACTATTAATTGAGTGCTATACTGACATACCAACATTGGGTTAAGATTGGGTTGAATTTAAGTGTAACAACCAAATGTTGGGTTAAAGCTACCCAACGTTGGGTCACAATTATTAACACAGGTTACCCAACGTTGGGTAACATTTGGTTGTTACTTGAAACTTTCTATAAGTAAAATTTAACAGTAAAACATATACAGAATTCACACTAAAAATGTTGGGTTAAAATTCAACCCAATATTGAGTGCTATATGGATATTTCAACATTAGGTTGAATTTGTACTGAGTTGAATTGAATTGAATAAAACCCTAAAAACGTTGGGTTTAAAAATATTGTAAAAATATTGTGGGTAAAAAAATATTGAGTGCTATATGGACATACCAACATTGGGTTGAATTTAAGTGTAATAACCAAATGCTGGGTTCAAGCTACCTAACGTTGGGTCACAGTTATTAACAACAGGTAAAATATGCCCAGAATTTGGTAAATGCGAGGTTTGTGTTATTTATAATTAACTCATAATTGGGTAACTTTAATATAAATCACACAACCCTTACATTTACCCAATTCTGTGCATATTTTAACCAAAACCTGTGTTAATAACTGTGACCCAAAGTTGGGTAGATTTAACCCAACATTTGGTTTTTACACTAAAATTCAACCCAATGTTAACCCAATGTTGGTATGTCCATATAGCACTCAATATTGGGTTGAATTTAACCTAACTTTTTTTTGTTTGTACAATAACTTAATTTCCAGACAACTTTCAGCAACCACTGAAAACTCAAAGAATGCAAAAGCAAGAAATTATTCCAGACAACAACTACTGCATTTTGTAAATGTAATTCTAGACCAGTGGCAACCTTCAATTTTAACCAGTTTTTTAACACTTTTCAGCAGCTAGTAGTCCATGCAGAAACCAATGAAGGTAAATGCAAGAAACCATCGGATGTAAATTATGCAACAACCATCCAGACAGCAACTGCTTCCCACTGCAGAATCAAGTAATTTTTAGCAAGTTTTTGTACAAGTCTTCACCAGTCATTCAAAAACTAATGTAGGCAATAACAAGACACACTCTGATGTATACTACAACTACTTTCCAGACAAAACATTTGCATCTGGCAACTCCTTAACAACCTATAGCAACTCCTTAACAACAAAAAGGATCTTGTTCGCAGAATTTTTGTGCATATTTATCGAAATTATACTCGTTTTCCTCACAACCGCTGCCCAGTCTCTGGCCAGGGATTCTAATATTTCTCAGGATTATTACCGTGTTAGTCAGCACTTTGCTTCCTTTGAATTTCTTCAATGGAGCGAAGAATTCAAGTATCTATTTCCCTTCTGTTGCCTCGCAAACAACTTTTTTGTAGTTGGGGATGGCTGGCTTTATCTTTTTTATTTTTCATTGGAAATCTCCAGCTCGTTTTATGGAAAAATAGCCGTGAAGAAGATTAAAGAACGGCACAGCAAGCGACTGTTTTTTGTCGGAGAACAAAAACCAGCACACTTTATTTCCTCCTTCAGATCTGGGTCTATTTTAAGATTAGATAACATTTCATAAGATTTTCCGCCTAGTGCACGTTCCTTAGATGGATAACTGATTTTATTTCTAATTGCGGATGACATCTTTCCTTTTTTTTTTCTTCTCTTATATTTTTTTTGTTGGAAAAATAGTTGCACGGATATTGGCATCTGTAAACAGGAAAGAGAACATACATTGAAAACATTTTTCCAAGATGATGAAGATGGAGAAGCACGCTTGGATGCCTGCTTGCCACCTCGAGATCTCTCAATTTGTTTGAAGAAAATGCTGAGGGGAAATTTCTGGTGATTTTATCACGAATACAAAATGTTTTGACGGAAATCAAGATCCAGAAAAAGAGGAAACACGGAATTGTTGAGGTCATCGAAAGGGTCGCCAACCAATGTTGTCGTGCATGCCATATGAATTTACTACCACATTCAAACATCACCAAACATATAGTCGGCTATTATGCCATGACCTAAATTATTCTAAGCATGCTTCGGTTTCACGTGACATTTTAAGGCTCATTAACCCTTTGGTGCACAAGCCCTGCAATGTTAAATTTTCAATAGCCATTTTCTCCATAACTTGAAAAATAATTTAATGAAACATCTGCTCAATATTCATCACGTTTCGGTTCTTACAGTTGGTTATTTTATTTCGTCAACTTCAACAGCATAAACTCATAATTGCCACTTGAAATAGGGAACTTTTAATGGGAAACTAGCTGCCAAATTATGACACTACATACTGTAAATCAAAAAGTCGCATACAGAACACATAAATTACACATTTTTAGCTCGCATTTTGTCACTAATATAGAACA
>JAQGCC010003145.1:0-16125 GCA_034698905.1 Xestoiulus laeticollis
GTTCGAATGCATCATGCATGTAAAACTGCTTGATTTTTATCAAATATATTGGATTTTTAATTAAAACTAAACCGTTTAGCTTGTTAGCTTCTAAATTGTTATGCAATTAAATTACGTGTCGTTTTCATGTCTTATTATGGGCAAATTATTCGTGATAATGCTATCTGATGTATACAGTGTATGTGTGCAAGCATAGTTTTAGCTTTTCGTAATTGATATGCAAGTAGAGAATATTTTAAAAGATGCCTTTTTTCTTGTGAATATTCTCATGTACGTTATGTATTAACTCTTACAAAAAATATTAGATATATTTTTAAAAATATTTCATTACAAGGTTGTGGTAATTGTATTGGTTTTACATTTATTTTTATATTTAAATACTTGTACAGTGCATATCCATGTACCCTGTTGTAAACTCTTTCACGGATTTCCTTTATAAAAAACTCCAAACAATTTAAACAATACACTTTTCATTATATTTTGTCGTTAAATACATCACGACATTTAGGTTTCATGATTCATCAACGGGAGTCGGTCATATTTCCGATGTCAATGCATTCTACTATTCATTATTTTGAAATAAGTTTTCGCTGACCCCTTGAACTTTATGCTTACCTACATCTCAACGCTTTATAATGATTTAATAAAATTGTTTACACAATAACTATATTACATGTACAAATTGTACATGCTTTAGGAATAAATAACAAATTAAAAAAGATTGGCAGGAAAATTGAAAGGGAAATAATCTTTTTGATTTAGACTAGAATTGTTATTTTCATCCCTTTCGTTCATAACAGTTTTTTTGCCTCCTCCTTTGAAATTATCCAGGAATGACTTAAGTATAGGTATCATCTACTATCAGAATGCATGATTACTATCTTTGATTGGAGGCGTTGAAGCCATCTTCTTTTGATATACTGTTATCTCGAAGACCCATTAAGAATCCAATGAGACATGCCAATTTGGATTCTCTGCTAATTTTGTTATAAATTTTGTTATATCCTGCAGGCAAAATAATAAAAATACTTTTGATGGAAGTTCAACCTACATCGAAAATAAGTTATTTTACAATTTATCACGATATATTCATCAATTTATTGACCGGAAAAACGATGTTGCAAATACATGTACATATTTAAGGGTATATTCACGTCAAAATATATTTATGACATTACATTTAAAGTCAATGAGCGAATCATGTAATGATTTTGACACACGTGTCCACAGATGGCTCTATAAAACAACTAATTAATATTCAGTGCTTTACAGCAACCTTTTTATTACATGGATATACGTGTATGTGTCATAATCTATTGATGATACTTGATGCATGAAACGATACATTTGATTACTTAGTGTATGCATGTAAACACATTGAACAGAATGCTGTTTTCACACTTGAATTTTTAAAAACAAATAAATGTCCAGAGTGCGTGACTTCTCGTATATAGCACTAAAAGAAAAATTGCCGACAGCAAGTAGCATCGTGACACTTATTTTTATTGCCAACGTGATCTCTATATTGAAATTCTATAAGGTCATTGTATGATGAAAAGGAAATGAATATTTACGACAATATGATTTTACACTGCACGTCCATCATATATACGACTGATCAATCTGTTATACTCTCTCTTGTCAGATTTTATAATTTCGATACAAGCTTACCGTTTAAAAATAGCGAAAAAAAATGTGGGACATGGGTGTTTTCTTTATAGGACAACACGCTAGAAGGGTGACATAAATGTTATTTTTTTTTTAGTTTTTCGTTAAATAAATAAAATTAAGATTACTTTTGTAATTACCTGTTTTCTTCTTGTAACAACATGGTTTGGAGGCTGGAAAGAAACCAACTGACCCAGTAGTATTTCCCAAATTTATTCCAAGAAAGATTATGATACCAACATTTTATAGGACATATTTTCAGTATTCCACCATCATAAAGATTACGATTTTATGAGATCAATTATGATCGTACATCAGGTCTGGCTAGGTTCATCTTTTAATAGGCAATGAATTTTTTTCATGGGCTGAAAATAGGCCTATCATTTTGATTGGTTGACAATTTTTTATATCTATATTTAGCAATATATCAAAATGAATTATTTTTTCATGTCATTTATTTCTTTTTTAAATGCGCAATTTTTGTGTAATGTATTTATTAATTACGAAAAGCTTTATTTAAAGATTATATATGCTATATTTTATCGTATAGTATATAGTGTATGCTTTGTGAATATACATTAAGTGTTCATAGAAATGTACATGTTTAAATGGAAAAAAAAAAATTTAAATATATTGGCGCTCGATGTAACGAACAAATGTTCCATCCCTTTGGCGGTCATTATATCGAGAGCCGACTGTAAACATTTAGCTCCAGGCCACACTAGGCTGGAAACGCGCGTTTGGCTAGCCTCAAACTAGGCTTTTAATTAAAAAAAGAATTTTTGCACGATATGTGGATGTGCAAATTTTATAATTCTTAATTCTTAAATTTAAATTAAATTCGATGCCTTGTTTGAGGCTAGCCAAACGCGCGTTTACAGCCTAGTGTGGCCTGGGGCTTAAAAGTTATGTTGAAATATAACTTCCTATTATTTTAACCTCTAAAGAAAAAGCCAAGCGATTGCTTTAATTCTTTTCAGTTTTTTATAATTTAAGAAATCTGTATTTAACTTAAAATTAGACATCCAACATACGCGTGCAAGAAGAGATAATTAGAACTTCATTAGAACTTTAAACGAAAGTTACATCCATTCCATTTCACGCTCTCAACACCTGTCAGGTAGATTAGTTTGAAATGAGAACATTTCAAGTCGGCAAGTTTATTTGTCGACACTTTATTAAATTTCAAACGGCGTTATCTTAAAAAATGGATTAAAATGTAAACTAATCGTAATAAAAAATCGTATAATCTAAACCGTTTACGCTTAAAAAGTAGCACGTTTTGGATTAAAGTTTTTTTTTTTTCTTAAATATTATATGATTCTATCTCGTACCTAACACGACGCCTTTTGGCAGTCCATGTCCGTTCCAAATATATCTACTTTCATGTTTACTTATAGATATAGGCCAGTAGCCCGACTTTTTTTTAATCTGTATTTTAATATAAACTCTCATTATTTCGGCCCATAAATATACAGCGAGCGAACATTTCTTAAGTTTATGTCTTTAGAAGGACACCTTGAATGAAGAGCCTGTGGAAGATAAATGCCAAACCACTGGACCTCAAATGAAAATTACACCAATTTGCATGCTCGGTACCTCCCCTGTTGTATAAACTTTGTATACGAGGATATAAAACGAAGATTTATGTTTGTTATGGCCTACATGCATGCATTTAATACGAAGGTGGAAGCTCCTTTATATAACTTGTGATTAACCAATGTCTTTAGGGCATTGTTTTCATGAAGAAAAAAAAAATTAAAAGATTATTGATTTTGATAGTATTAAAATAAGTCGGCATACGTTTAAGTCTTGCTGTATAATTTGAGAGCATGCACTTATTTTGTCGTGCTGCTGTAAATTAGCCAAAACCTCACCATTAGATCGGTTATTAAATTAATATCTTCTTCCGTCATAATTACATATGATGTGGTGTTATTAATATGCAGGTACATGTACTTGACCTCCAACGAAGAGTACGAAAAAACAAAAAAAAAATATTTTTAAAGCACCATAAGTTTAAGGTTAAAACACTAAAAGTGCTATTAATTTTTTATATTTGCGATAAGAATCAAGCACAAACGGTCGGTTACTGGTCATGTTTTCTACCTAATTCTAAGTTATAATAAGGCTATTTTTAAGGAGGCATCCATAATGACATAATTTTTTAAAAATATAGAAGTGGAATTTTGCCCCACCTAGCTTTTTCATACAAGCAATCATCATAATAAATAAATGGAAGCAATTAAAATAACAATGACAATAATCAAAATAACATTGGATACAATCACAATAAATTATAGTTTTTGCTTCAAATTATACATGTACACTGTATGTATATTATTACATTGTATTTTACTGTTGTAGTCAATGTGCACCATTTCGAGGATAATTAAAATAAAATTTGGATATAATTGTTAAAGTGTGCATTACAATGTAAATATATATAATTTCAATTACAAACACGAAAATTATATGTGTAATTAATATAAAAATGTACCCATTTCTACGATGAACTCTTTTAAGGCTGCATTAAGTACATGTATAAAAACAATAATTAATAAATAATTTAAATATGATTTTCCAATGACAAATTATAAGTTTATACATGTAGTTCTAAACCTATACATGTAAGCTTATACTGTATATTTATTAACCATATAATCACATTAGTAAAATTGTTTATTCTAAAATTGTTAAAATTGTATATTACAATCGAGGAATGCAGATTGATGGACAAACATTTAGAAATTGGGTTTCCTATAATTAAATATATAATATATACACTGTAGTTTATCGCCACTTATTTGGAAAACAAATCTGGAAGTCTTCAAATCTTGAAAACTCAGATACATGTACGTTGAATGATGAAATCTTCAAGTACAAGGCACCCTGAATATCACCACTATAGATCATAGATGATTGCATATCGCAACACAAGTTGCGCACATACTAATAGTGACCATAGGTCATTTAAAACGTGTTGCACCTAGTAAAACAAGAAGAATTGCGGGACTTCATGTATTGTGAATGTTAATGCATAAAGACATGGGATGAATCATCGTAGTTCGATGGTGAGTCAGCAGTGTTTCTTGTATACACGAAGACCTGGACACCATAGGGCGAGGGCGGGATCTATTCAAGCATCTTTGTTAATTATCTCAAAGGACAATAAGCATAACTTTCATTTAATCGTACGATTTTTGTAACTCGAGTTCTACCAGTAAAAGAATTCACTGCTTCCAGATTTGAAAACCTTGAAGACAGAATCACGCTGTTGCGTGTGGTTTTATTGCTGTATACTGCAGAAAATATCGTGCTGCACTATATATGTACGTTTTTCCCAAATTTAACAGGGAGCGGTAACGACAGCCACCTTGTTCATTGTAATTCATAGCAAAAACGTGCTAGTGCCACTATTCTGTTTCCGAACTTAAATCTGTGTGGATAAAGTGTATAACTGCATGCTTGAACTCCATGGGTACAATGGCATCATTCAATTTTACAGTTTGAACATTTGACAGTTGGAATTCAATCAAATCTTCAATTTGATTCAATTACTAACCATGGGAGACCCAATCCCTGTTGTGATCTGTTGAAATCTTCAGTTTTCATGATGATTGTAAAACAGATTATTCATTTTATCCTAATGTACATCAAGGATACACTGTATGTGCTACTAGGCTTACTGTTGCTTAACATAAATCATCTTCTTTCACGTAATGTATGATTCTATACATGTATATCGTGCCTCTTAAATCTAACCTTGGTAATACCAGAATCATTATGCACATTTTAAAGCCTTAATTGTGTAATCAAAAGATTATGAAAAAAAGACGCAACACCTCCGGGTTCCTACATTATATTAAGAATGACTAATTATATTTGCACAATCAACAACTCGGTAAACCACTTAGTACAACCTGTATAGTAACTTTTGAATTACCATTTCAATTTCAATTGCACACGTCCAGTGCCCTAAGCATCGGCAGAATTATTTACAATCCTATTTTGACGTAATAATCGCTACAATTTGTTTACATGATTCGAAGTGCATTTGCCAAATATTAAAAAGAAATTTTACCAATCATTTTGCGGTTTAGGGATATAATGTATACGTGTAAAGAAAAAGTACAGTATACAATGTACATCAGTGTACATGTACATGTATGTACTGTGGCTTTGTAATAACATTTTGAAAATCAAAATGAAACATTAAGCTTATACATGTAGCTGTATTTACCTTTCAACCTGTATTTTCAATTTAAAAGAGTATATTTCAAACGATTTAAGGATAAAATTTACAGTGTATGCAGGATTTTTCTGTTTTCAGCTAAATGTACATTCTTGTACATATATGTCGAAGTTCATTCCTTAACCACAACTACATGTACACTGTACATGTATTTTATAAAAAAAAAAAAATTTGGAAAAGTTGCATGCAAGCAAACTAAAAAATTTAAATGTTGTGTCTTATGCATTACTTTTGTATACTGTATATGCAGGTATTATCTTGAAATCATTCTTAAATGTGTAATAATATACATTGTATATTATACATGTACAGTGTATGTATATTTTAATACACATTATAATTCAGTAGGCCTACTGTTCTTCCTCGGAATTAATTTCATCCTTTCTAAAGTCAACTATCCGGCTACCTCATGTACTAGCACTGTACGTACATGTACAGTGTATAGTGTAAATGCAAACAAAGCAGCATACTGTACATTACGTACTCCGCTACATGTAGGCCTACAGTAAATCTTGCTTAAGGTGAGTACCCAAGAAATGGCCAAATTAGGTAACTTTATAATGTACAAGTGATCAATATACAGAGAAATTTTATAAAGGAAAACATACATTAATTATATGTACAATACATGCATGCACTAAAGCCAATTTATGAAAAGTGGTCACTTTACCATGTTCTACTATACTGCGCAATTTACTGTTTTCACAACATAACAGCACATGTACATGTACATGTTTTAAATAAACATCTGTATTGCATTCAAGAACATGTTATGTAAAAGTATAATATGCTTGGAAATCTGCTACATAAGGTTCGATGGAAATACAGTGAGCTTAATTGGGTGGCAATGGGCGGTAGGGTTGGTTAATACCGTTGAAGCAAAATGGGTTAAGAAGGGGTTTAAACAAAGGCTTTTATTTGCATGAGTGATTTTAACTCGGGGCTATTCATTCCCGTTAGCCCGTTTTGACCTTTGATGTCGCTAAAGTTCGTTTAACCGATGTAAATGCCAGGTTGAGCAATATTTGAGGAATAAAAGATATCACGAATTAAGCAGGGCCTGAAACAAGGGCCATCAATTTGAAATGTCCTTACACGTCCAGGCCTTAATCTTATTGGCCAGAACGTCACTTAAACCCATCTAGGCAAGCAGCACGACCATTTGCGTAATTTCATGTTTCTGATTAAAAACCTGAATGCTTTTTGGATATGTGATCCTGATAACTGACCATGCCACTTTCTTGAGTCTTTCGAAGGCCAGGATCGTGATCGTTTTAGGCTTTTTATGATCTGGGCTTCGAACTGAGCTACTTAATATTTCTATTATCTCTGCACTATAATGTATTTCTTCTCTGTTATACATGTATGTAGTGTATAATCAGGGGTTTATAATGCACGAACGTCTGGACCTTGTGGTAGCAGGCAATGGGTTGACCTTGAATTATAACATCCCCGCCACACCCACCAAAAATATACACTGTACATTAAATAAATAAAAAAATAATAATTTGAGAGTACTTGGATATTTTTAATGGAATAGGATTCCAATAGGTTAACTCGTGCAACGTTAAAATTAAAATGTGTAATTATGCAAATGATCGTCGTAATGCAAATCAATTAACAACCACAGTCGTTCTACACGTCCACAGTTGCACGACCAACCATTCACGTTTTTTGACACTCCCATAACGATTTTTTTATAAGAGTTAAACGGGTTTAACACGGGTCATTCAGCAATTCGTAACGCAGGACTTGATGGGAGGTCTACATGGCTGTGAATTGAATTTGTGATGGCACCTCTCCTGATTCAGGAAAAAAAAAATAGCTTACTTTGTTGTATTCTTCGTTTATTCAGAATAAAAAGCGATTAATAACAATGATTCGGAAAAACTATGCATCATTTATCTTTTAGAAAAAAAAAATTAAATTTTGTCTAAGTTTATAGTGCAGAAGGTGGTGCAGGTTACTGACATTATGGCTAATTCTTTCATTATATTTGTACATTGTACTTTAAGGTCTTAACTGTATATAACGTACAATATTGAACTTATTTCAATCTTGGTCTAAATTTGTAACTGATCGTGAATGCATCATCCGAAGAAACGTAAATGTACATGCATGTGCAATATTTATACAAACATATAAAATATAATGCATGTATGTAAATGTGATTTAAAAATACATGCATGCTATACTTCATCAAATGCCTATACAAACGCTATGAACAAATTTAGCTGAAACTTTTGTAAATTTTATTTTTATCAAGAAAACATCTTGTAATAGAAAAAAATCTTGATGAGTTTGACCTCTTATTGAGTCAGAATGTTTTTTTTAAAGAAAGATAACCCACATATTGCTACAAATTAGTTCTTGAAAATGGAACCTAGGACGCCATTTTGGATTTTCTTGGAAAACAGAGTTTCCATTTTTTCCTCGTTATTATAGTTTCCTCATTACCATAATATCTCTGATAAAAATGGTTAGGGTCTCGTTTCGTCGACCTAAACTAGAACGACGTGCATTTGGAGACGAACCCCGGGTTGTAACTCATATTTATTACACCCATGGCAAGCATGAAATACGATCGTGCTGCCTCCATTGCAATATTTTAGTTGTTTAAAGCACGATAAGCAAACTTGGACCTGGTGCAGGGTTCGAGCCCCGTGTTCGGCCGGCCAAGGACCCCTTAACCTTTCACTCCTGTTCCAAATTCGCAGTAACCCCGCAGTCCCTTGAATGCCTCATAATGCATACCTTCTCGTCCTTTATCAAGACTAAACGTGTCAGTTCAAGTGCCAAGGTGCATCGTGCCTCCATTTACCCCGATTTAAGAGCTATAAACCACGAGTATACTAATCTGGAGAATTAGGTTGTCTGCTTCAACTACTTGTCAACCCCAACGTGTATTTTAATGGATAGGCATTTGGTAGAGAGGCTTATTAGAAAGCATTCTTTTTGATACTCTGCATGTTTAATGCCCGTATCATGTAACGGTCTTATTACCACGCATTGCTTTCCATGTACCCTCAAGGCATCGCGTTTTCATTTGACGGACCAAAGCCGAAATTATGTATTCCTTTTAATGCAGCATTATAATATTCGCATCTGATAAATCATCCATTCGGGCTATAATTAAGCTGGGGAAAGATGCATAGAAAAGTTGAAATGCATTGCCACAGGATGCATGGTCAGTAATTGGATGGAGCTTTGCTCACTCTCTCCCCCCCCCCCCCGCTACACCTTTCCCCAGGGCCCCTATAGACCCTGGCCCGGACCCACGCGTGGGTGTCTGCACTTATTCGGATATGGGTGGTCTAGACTGAGAGCTCCAAGTCCTATTAGGACCAGTAATTGACCCGTAAGTTTAATCAAACATGATTGTAGCTATTAATTACAGGTTTGTGTAAACCTTAATTATAAGACTTAAAATATATGTGATATCTCTATCTGATAAGGCACCTCAATCTTTACCTAAATGATAATTATGAACACGTGCACAAGGGTAGGCATTCTTATGTAAATAAAATTATAGCCAGCTAATAATAATAATAAAACTTGCTCCCTTTAGAAATATTGAATTTTTTAACATGAATATAGTTTTGTCTTCTGGATACTAATATAATGCTGGTTTTTAAAAAAAATTGTATTGATAGGAATATTTTCGTATACATGTACAAGGCTTTGAACATGAAATATATACAAAGTGTATCTTCTACATGTATATACATGTAGTTTTGAGTATTTAAAAACTCAGAGATTGCTTTCACGAATTCTGAGAACATATATATAGCCATCTCAACTCTCATTTAAAAAACAAACTTTTAATTCTTAGGTAAAACAACCCCAGTAATATAATAGTGACATGGCAAAAATCAAATTTAACTTTACTTTGTCCACACCCTGCATGACTGGGTTAGTTTATTTAATGTTATCAAATTTACCTATGCTTTTACCTGGCCAAAGTAAAGTCAACAATTAAAGTAAAGCGGCTTAAACAAAGCATATTCTATGTTGCAATTATACATATACACGTACTAGTAGGTTTTATAATAAAAATTATATTTGCAAAATTGGCAAACTTTATGTACATGTGCATGTATGCCATGCAGTGGAGCATTTGTACGCAGGCATGGTTTCTATGTTGTGTTATGTGCATGCATATACAGTAAGTCAGAGCAGGTTATGTCTAAACTTAAATGGGTATTTTTTGCATTTTTCCCCTCAAAATATAAAAAATATAGAAAGTTTAATGGAAGTGTGCTTCCATAAAGATGTCATGGAAGTTAGACGAAGGGTTGTTTTGTTAGCTCATGGTATCCTGCCAAACCGAAATTATTGCCCATTAAGGTGAACCTAAACACCCAAACGTTTAGCAGTTTATGTAGATTATACTAGTTCAAGGCACAAACTGCTGGATGTTAACCAGTAGATTCTTGACCCTTTACAAACTCCGAGCTCCCTAGACATGCATGGTCCCAGGTTGGCTAGGACAAACACGTTTCAGCAAGTAATTAAGACAAATTTGTGCAGAGTTTTAAGCTGGGTGGAGAAGGGAAAGAATTTCGTGTAAATTGTCATGTACGTTGGATATAAAAGAGTCAGATGTAATCCTTCGAGGAATCTAAAGGACTAGTCACGATCTAATTAGCCAACTCGGGTTCAAGCTTGAGACAACACCTGCATACGTTTTGCATAATACACTTTCATCAATATTCCCCATTTGAGTTTTTTTCTTCTAGACAACTGATGACAGCGTCATTACCCCTGATGTGAACCTAGTAAATAATTATAGAGGAGGGGTATATGTGCTCTATGCACAAAATCAAAAAAAAAAAAAAAAATTCAAAATACCATCACGTCGACGTGAACCCTACATGTGACATGAATATCCTCCCCGCTAATCTCATATTCATTGCAAGGTTGTAACGAACCAATGACAAATACGACACAGGTTAAAGGCATCGAAAAGTGGTCACAAACTGCCTTATATATCTAATTTTGCGTGCCTGCATGGGGAGCACTTCATGAATAAATGTTGCATTTAATTGTATACGTCGTGTATTTATGGATACATGCACATTTTAAAAAACCACTAGCAGCTTTACGGCGTTCATATTTTAGGAGTTTTATGTGAATGTCGACAAAAAAAAAATTCTTACTTTCTCATAGGTGTGTCTCCTCCCCTCTCAGCATCTCGTACCATTCCGTTACTCACCATTCATGCGAGTAAAACATTCCATATTTTTATAGCCTCCAAATGGATATGTTTGTTATGCACTTTTCTTCTACAGTGTATAAGCTTGGATGAACGACATCACGCCAGTTTCCACAGGTGGCATTTGATGCTGAAAGAGCTACATGTAGTTGTTCGCTCTTGATGCTGATTTTTTAAGGGCAAAGTTGACTGAAGTCAAAGGCTTCATCTTTCATTTGTTATAAAACTGCACAGTTCTGAAAAGCAGCGTGATGCATACTGAGGCATCATCATACATGTGCATTATTTTCTGCAGGTGTCATTCATGTAAGGCAGTAATAATTCCCATCAATAATATATTTCAAGATGGTGAGCATGAGATGGTATGTGACTTTGTGGCATATGGCACGTTGCAAAAGGCGATACTATAGTAGCATTTACAATAGTCTCGTGCACATGCCACAATGCCTCAATGTCGCCATATCACTACATGCTTGCCATTTTTGTGGGCAGCCTTTTGAAGCTGTTTTAATGGCAGAGTTGGCTGAAGTCAAAAGCTATAATTCATATATCTGCCAATAAAATATTACGCCACTTATTTCTAAAACCTTATGAATTATGTTTTCTCAAATCTATATCATTATGTGAAATCTGCTTATATGCAGGCTTCCATACAAGTTTGAATAAAAGTATGATGAAGTGGCATACATTATACATATATGTGCTGTAATTATAATATATAATCGACAGTGATAAGAGTGGTCAACTTTCATAAATTGTAAGGTAAAAGGCGTTTTTTAGGTTAATGACTGCAAACTTGTGTCCATAGTATTATGGAAATGTGTTGATGGAGCAAAATAGTGCACTTTTTCCAAAATTTGGGTGTAGCCAGAAATGGGTTTGAGGAAAGTATTTATGTCTTTTAACATGTACAGGAGTTGTTGTCGCGGTGTTATTTCACGAATTTATAATTTTTTTTCTAGATTCATATCAGTTTGTTATTTAGTTGGTAATTCTCTGGTTTGAGGGAAACTATACCTGTTAGCTTTACATGTACGTGTGTTTTAGAATCCATGGAACCTGTTCAGCATTGTAGGACATTGTAGGAGTCAGCATTATACAAACATTATAGTAACAATTAAAGGTCTGGATGTGTTTTCGTACTAAACGTTGTTTGCATGAAGCTTTTAGTACCTACTAGTAATTATCGCCACCTACGTTAAATGTTCGTGAACTCACTTCTCGTATTTTTATAAAAACACCAATTTATTAACATTTGTATTTTTTCCAGGCAGCACGTGATCAGAATTTATATCATCATTATTATTATTATTGTTATATTTTTTTTTATTTTACATCAGTACAATTTTATCTTTGGTTTGAAACGAGATAAGAAATTAATAGGTTGCATACAACCACTTTAAATTTATGTCCAAAATAATATTTGAAAATATTGTAAAATGCTTATTATGTACATATAATGCTGCAGATTATTATTCAAATAAAGGATGTGATTTTGAACAGCAACACATAAACTTAATTTCTAACATTTTTTCTAAAAAAACACTTTAAAAAACCCAGACATTTTTTTAAATGCCTAGGAATCAAATACCCCTTTTTTGTGGTTAATTTCTTATCTCATTCGTTAATTTATATTAATCCGAATTTATGTCTTACTTAAATGGAACATTAAATGCTATTTTTTTCTTGAAATTTCCACGAAATGGGATTAATGCTTCGGTTGTTAACAGTTGAAATGTTGGTAATATAAGTTAATTGGAGTTTTACACGCTCATGCCATATCTTTAGAATGCCCTGTTTAAATTAATCGATTGACTATTTTTGGATGTGTTATAAATAAAATTGCATGCTGGAATCAATTGTGTTTACAAGGTTTCAAAATTTTCCACTTTCTTACTACACATTATAAAATTAATGGATTGAAGGGGATTCTCACAGAAGGTTTTTTTTTTCTTTTAAACCCTAAGGTCTGCAGGATATTCACTCACCTCAAATACCTGTAATTAACTATGGCTCACGTAACGAATTTAATAAAAATGGCCAATTAGATAGCGTTATGTTTCTAAAGTGCCGGGTGGCGCCATCCCTTGCATATGATGTCATTATTAAGACTGCTGGATATCAATTTTTTTTTATAAAATTATTTCATGAAAACCGTTATGAATATCTGCAGACATTTAGAAATTAATACACATGCAGCATCTTTCGTCAATTCTTGGAAATGATAAAACTTATATAGTTGTTATTCCATCAAAATATAACACGATAATAAGTATATTTTTGCCACAGGTGGCAACTTTGGGAGCTAGATTTCTGTAAAAGAGTGTAATTAAAATAATCAGTGATTATCTCTGTTGGCATAACGGTAGGAGACTGAAGGTTGTTTTAATTGTTCAAGATCCTCATAGCCCCTCACTTTGGTTTTTCCCAAGTTTTACCTGACTGTATATTGATCCATCAAGAAACTGGCTTTGGGCAATTTAAGGTGCATTACCACTTTTTCATCTTTCATTGAGGATATATTGCCCTTAAATTCGCCGAAAGTTGAATAAAATAACCGGCAACAATGAATATTGATGCCCTACAACATGAGTGGGCATTTTCTGTATACAATCCCGGACACAATAAAATTGAAATTTTCGATAGGTACATGTACATATTTTTTTTTTTAAAAAAAAGGTCAGTATGCATGTGCAATGATTATAGAGTAATACCTTATCAAAACAAGGTTGGAAATTCGCATTTAGGTTTTCGGAATCCGGATTTAATCCATCCGGTCCACTTTCAGGGATTTTGTGGGCGTATTATACTTTATTTAACTATGAAAACATATCCCTTTTTTTAAGTAGCAGGATTACGATAATATTATCAAAGTTGAGAAATGTGACCGGTCATGTTTTACCTTTTAACTTAATGCATATACTCTAGAAGATAAAGGAGTTGTACCTGACCATTAGCATCTTACTTTGACGTACCGTTAGGTCACGAACATACTGTTATTTTTAATAATCTATGTCTATTTTCGTCCACCATTTAGATAATATTAGGTATGCTATTTTTTTTTCCATGTAAAAATGCCAAAACCATCCATTTTTTTTTGCAACGATATCAGCATCCCGTTATGACACTAAGTGATGTCCCACATTATGGAAATCACCGGTTCATCTCGCATTATTGACACTGCAAGTCAATTTGGTACCTCTATCTTAAGTGAAATCAGGATTCGTAAAAAATCAAAGGGTGCAGGTTCTCCGAAAGTGCTGTTTTTGTTTTGACCCAGGCTCAGAATCCAATCACAGTCTTCATGGGTGGACTTGTTGTTTCAGGGGGCCGCAATACCCATTTTTTATGTCAGGGGGCCATTTTGTTTTGTTTTTCCCCTTAGGGCACGTGTTTATGCAAATAGTTACCTAATGCATGCAAAATGGTCATAATCCTCTCCTTTTCTAATCGTCCTTTTTTTTTTGGCTCCTCCATAACCCCGTTATGTCTTTCCTTTTACCTTCGATTGTCTAGCCCTGGTTCGATGAGTTCAACGGCAGTTTAAGAGGGTTTTCGTGTTTTTAAAACGGTTTTACATTAGTGCACTAGGGCTGAGATTTTGCCACTCCCCCAAGCTCGTTTTTTTAAAACTTGTAATGCCATTTTTTCAAGAAAACTTATGTTTTTACTTCCACGTGGCGTGTCTTGAGGCCAGGGCCCCTCAACGTGATTACCATTTCAAACTCCCCGTTGCAGTGGGGACTTTCTATTACCCTTCACGTCAACTAAATAACCCTTTCGTTTTTTTTTACCCGTTATTATTATGCTCTTTCATGCCTTCATCTCCGTGCAATAGCCGCGTTTCGTTTTTCTAATTATTATAATTCCCATCCCCGCCATGCCATTCGTCCGTGCCTAAAGGTGAACACTTGACCTTTGAACCCTTTGCTGGGAGACTATCTACCGTTCTACGCCGGCTAACGGACTATGGGCTATCCAATACAGGTTTTCCATTCTGTTATTCACTGTCTTGTCCAGTCATGCCCCACCCCCGTTTTCACTTTGAAAAATGACGTGATTCGGAACAATGGGCCCTCCGAACAATGCACTCCGGGTTGTCTACTATCATACCAATTCGCTCTACTTTTTTTTTTTTTTTTTACTCTCTTTTTCGTTAAATTGCAACAACACCCACGTACATGTACGTGCGAGAAAGTTTTTTTTTTGCATGTTGTGGAGTCGAGTATTCCACCCTTAAATTCCTTGACATTCAAGTTTAGAGACATACACTGTAGTCTAAAGTGAATGAATTGAACTTGAAATTATAAACTAGGGAATATTAAATAGCTAGTGATTTGCATATCAAACATCGATCAAAATATTAGCATTTCGACGTATCATGCTTAAGCCAGTGGTTAACGTTAAATGTTTTGAACTTTCGTGATGGGGATGACCACATACTGGGACCAATTAATCAATCAGGCTTATCACTCTTATCCTTGCGTGGCACATGAGTCCTCCATTTTCTAATCAAATGTGGTGGCCTATAATTTACTTTGAAAAATGTGAATTATGGACCAGTCGTCAGAAGAAGTACATGTATTTGTTAATCCAGCCTCGTTTGTATATGGATTCTTCAGTGCACCTTTTTTGTTATTCGTATGTTGCATTTTCAATCTGATAACAACTAATTTTTGATAGAATGGACCAAGAATAGGCGTCGCCTTTTATAAATCGTAAGTTGAATATCATGACTGAAAAATGAGAAACGTTTTCTTATGGGATTGCTCTTGTTTACATTATCCACCAATCCCTGGCTTTTGTGACAATTCGTGACATAAAGGCGGTTTCCACAGAGTTCAGTATATACAAGAAGAGGTGAAACATGCGTTTCCCATTTAGCTTCAGCACTGAGATATAATTGACCTTAAAAGGTTAAGCGTAAACGGTACCCCTACCTACACTTTTATGGCAGACCTTAGTAAAGCCTTTGACTCCGTGGATC
>JAQGCC010003146.1:0-16124 GCA_034698905.1 Xestoiulus laeticollis
ATAAGTAGTACTTATTTGTATACTTTTAACACACAAGTAGTGCTTATTCGACGACTATGAATTCCGGCCTTAGTCTTCCTTCTAAAATTTTTCTGGAAATACTGAATTTTTAATAGAAAGCGAACTTTCCCTATTTAAATAGGGAAGATTGCATTTATAAATTTGCTATGGACTGTTTTTCTAAAGAAATGGATAATTCCGTCCAAATTTTACATTTGTTCCTGCAGAAGCTACCTAGAAATTCCACAGATGGCGCTGACAAATTTTACACGTTAATTAAAGTGTAGATTATTTAAGAAAGTTGTTACTAACCATGTGTAATATCATATCGTGCAACAGGTTACACTTTTTTTGTCTTGTAAATATAAGTTTCGGTTGTAGCCAAAACCTAAATCCCCAATGTAGAAAAAATATCGACAAAACGATAAAATAACCATAAAACAGCTGCAAAATTACCATATAAACCCATGACAAATTTTCAGTTAGAGTTTATGGAAAAGACACAAAATCAGCTTAACGTATGAACGCAATTTCTAATTCAATCATGCTCGTGAATTGTGTTGAAAGTTAAAGGTGCGAAATGCGTTTTTAATCCCTCAATAAATTTAATGAAGACTATCCAAACCACAAAAACCTCTTTAAATTTCTTGGTACTTGTTTGTTAATTCACCGCCACGCTTAATCATCGCTTAATCACGCCGGCCTGCGGCGCTGCCTAACCCAAACTAACCAATCCTAACCTAATCGGTACGAAACATTCGGCACCAGATTGGTTGGTTTGGGTTAGGCAATGCTGCAGGCTCACGTCTTCTAGGAAATCCCTAGCATGGCGGAGAATTAACAAACAAGAACCCAAGAAATACCTTTTTCTGATAACTTTCTAAACTTTGATATTTGGTATGTCAGTACAATTTAAATACTGTACATGTATTATTCAATAAAACGAGGATTAAAAATACCTTCAACTGGGTAATTTATACTAAAGCAGCTTATTAAATCGGTAATTAGAATCTGAATAAAATTAATTAAGAGGATTTAAATTGTCTGATAACTAACGGTACTTAAATACTAAATTCAATTAAAACCTGCATGATTATATACTACATGTATAGCCTCAATGCAAGGAAATGAATTGCAAATCGCAGATTAGAGTTTTAAGGTGACAGGATAACTGCTCACGAGGAAAACTCCGCACACTTTGATGCATTGGGCAATTTGGATTACGTGTGCGGAGTTTTCCATGTGCGTTGCTTTTTTAGAAGCAAAGTTAACACGTGAATATAGACATACATGTAATATACATGTATATATTGTCAGTTTAAGAAATGCTTATTTTAACGTAAGTTAGCAGAATTGTCATAACATGTAGCCTCATTTGGCCAAGTTAATTGGTAGATACGGAGGCTGGGAGGAGCCAATTTCCTGTTTTAACGACAACAATCTCGGCCAGCCCACTCAAGCCTCCGTCAACTAAGCAAAAACTTATCTTATCCGGGATAAGTTTACCAACAAGTAATTGTATGTTGTACATGCACATGTATCAATTCAAGGTCAAAGTTTATTATTATGCAACAAAGGACATATTAACAAGCCAATACAAATCGTAACTTAATTAATCGTCGATTAAATTTAACCTCGGTGCAACCTATTGACACGACAACAAGTATCTTAAAATGCCATATCACAAGTCTAGCATGACAATCTTACAACATTCTTGACCTTTTGAGAATTGCTTCAAATAGGTCTTGTATATAGCATAGACCTACACTGTACTTGAAGCTAATTTTTCCAAAGGTCATTTTAAAACAAACTGCATAAATGCCAAATCAGACTCACCAAAAAAACCGAAACTGGATCCCTGTCCAAAAGACGAGCTTTTTAAAAGCCTTTTCTCGAAGCACTTTCGGACGACACTCAAGATGGCGGCGGCACGTGCGCCAGTAGTAGCATCACGTGCGAAGTGGCGCGTGCCATGGTTAAGGAGCGGCGTGTGCAGACAGAACGAGCGAAAGCTACTAAATGCACAAACAAGGTGTTGAATGTGAAGGCCCTTCCGCGCATGCGCAAAGTGACGTCACGGGTCCAACCACGTGGCATTTATTCAATAATAATAAAAAAAGCCAGCCAGCCTAGCTCTTGAGGTGTGTATACAGCACAACAAAAACGAGTGGCAAGGTCGCATCTCGTTTTCAAATACCGAATTAAAACAACCATGAAATAAATGTTTTTTAAAAAAAAAAATCCAGTGACGTCAAAGGGCACTCAATTTCAAATCAGCGATAATGAGAAGAAGAAGAGCTAGGTAGCATTTGGATAATTGATGAGTATCGATCAATGTGCTGACCATGGTCCCTTGACCACTACAGTGCTGTAGTTGTGCGTGAGGTTGAAAATCTGCATTATACATGTATATAGGAGCACTTTAATGCGTTGGCAATGTATCAGAGACCCTGATATGGCCTAATTGCGATTTGCACGAAACAGCGGTTTTATTTTTAGGTGGAGAAGTCGTTGATTTGGGACCCCGTGATGATGTCATCGACTATGAAATCGATGCAACTGGAGCGCCCTAACTCCCCCTCCCAATTCGCACGATTATGAATGTAGGGCCTAGAACTTTTGTCATTTTTATAATGAAAATGACGTCATTGAAACCATACAGTATATGCTACCCGAGCCCTCAAAATATCCATACTTTCCCCCATACACGATCAATTCTTGATTGATGCCTGGCGTGTCTGACCAACAGCTCAATCCAAAAAAAAAAGAATTGTCTAGGGCCATTCACGCCAAACGTGACGTCATATCATGTATGTAGCTGATTGTATGTAGCTAACATAAGGTAATTGTGAAATAATAAGCCCGTGATTAAGGTCCTACGAGGTTTTGTGTCCATCATTGAATCACAGACAATCAAAAAATCAACTTTGCTTCATGGAAGTGCATCAGAGATGGTGCTGATCGATGCATTAGGTTCCTGATGACATGCAAAATTACTAAACTTCATTAAATTACATGTACGTTGAATAGAAAGAAGCCACGCAATATGAATCATCTATGATAGTTTATCAAAGGATATTTGCTTACATCTATAAAAACAATTTTTTTATATATTTAAAAGAAACTACTTTACATACATTTAATAAAGTAAAACATGATAAAGGTGATCACCTAAAAATGACAAAGTTGGTCACTGTATACAGGTGATACTCCAATTTTATTTTTTTAATATTAATTGCTCACACAGCTTTTGCTAACTTTAAACTATTCAGCTGTTTTTCTTTCCATGTTTGTTTTAAAATACATTAAAAGCTCAATTTTATCTTTTAAGGTGTTAGGGCTAAAGAAGGAAGCAAGATGACTCATATGTCACTCCCCATAAGGGATTTCCCATTTATCACTTCAATTTTCCTTTAAATGGATTCCCCCTTCCAATTGTGTTAAAATTCTTACTAATGCAGATTGAACATGGTCGCTTTATTAGGTGTATTGTCAATTGGAAAAGTTGCCAAAGATATGGCACACCCTGGTCACTATATACAATAAACAGGTGGTCACTATACAGAGAATTTTTGTAAAGAAAAACATATGCACTTAAACCAATTAATGAAAAACGGTCTGTATGCAGAGGTAAAGTCACTTTCCCAGGTTTTACTGTAGACGTTAGTTCTTCGCAGTAATCTTGTTTCATATATTGCACGAATATGACTAAAAAGCAGTCCATTAATACATTTCAAATAATAAGTCCAAAAGTACTTGTGATAGTGTTTGTGTCATTCATTTTGACAGCTCATTTAATAGAAACTGCATTTTATTCCATCAAGTAATAACGATGACATTTTCTGGCAAATTGCGTTAGAAAGAAAGGAGTGAAAAAACTCATGTGGCTCTGTGAAACTATAAATTGAATAATTTTATGTATATATTCAGTTTCCCCGAATGTTGGCAAGTATAGTAAACTCATCCAGACACATTCTGCAAACTGGAATCATCTGATACCAGTAATCATAATAATACATATTGTAGCCTTAATTTTAAGATAAAAAAGACAGTATCATGTTTGAAGCGTCTAAAAATATTATAATACTCCTTGGCAGTAATATAAATTAGAAATAATAGTAATACATCCTAAGCTTAAAAAAAGTTGGTGCAACAGAACTTAATCTTTAGTAATTCATATATGCCATCAGTCATGTTGCAGTAGTTATTAAGAATTTATCTAAATGGCAGCCAATGGGATTTTTGGCACAGGTCATATACATTCGCAGGCAATAGGATTTGGTAATTTTTTGCAGATGATAAAACGAAATGTGCTTTACCATTTTGCTGCAAAAATAATGTGCATTTGCCAAGGGGAAATCTGCCAACGTTTCTTTTATGGCAAATGTTAATCTATGCAAATGTTTTCTGATGTCATTGACGATGCATTACGCATTTGCCTCGCAGCTCCTCCCTCTATATTTTACACAAATCAGGCAAGTATTATTTTAGATTTTGATGAATCAGGTATATGGATGAAAAATGGATGCACCACAATTGCAAGCTCTACAATTTTACAAGTTTTTCATGTCAAAATGTAGACATTACTTGCATAGGGCCTTCATAATCAACGATATAAATTTGCACGTAGACTATACTATAGTATTTACTCCATACAAAATATGAAACAATTTAATTCCTATAGTTTGTAATACAGTCATGTGACATAACATCCTGTTTAGCAGTCTAAAATGTGTAGGCAAAGCATTAGTAAAAAATTCAAAAATTCAGATTTGAATGTATCTATAGTGTAAAGTTAGGTGTGTTACTAAGAACAAATATTTTAATACGTCACTGTAGCAGTACGTCATTAGAAATTGCATCGCCACATACCATCTGTCATCCACGTCTTTTACCAAAAATATCTCTTAAGTGTCAGGTGTGGTTTCCATTTCAAAATATTTTGGCATGTTTTAGATTTAAACGTGTGTCTAGAACAGCCATCTACGTAAATCTTGACAAAGTACTACATGAAAAAATATCCGTATTGTCTAAAGCATTTAGCTCCATTGTGCCAGTATTTGTAGCGAAAAGTTGTAATACCAAATATCTAAAAACAGAATGAGTGAAGTATTTTAAGAAAATATCGGGAAAACAAATTTGTGTATTGCAATTTGAAAACTTGAACATTTATAGGTTGTCTAACGATGAAAAAACTTAGACACGCTAAGATTAAGTCTATGATTAGTAACTTTGGCTAAAATATTCATTTTTCATTTCTGGTAGATCAATATGTCCCTAAAAAAATTGAACAGGAAATGACATTAATTCACATGAATACAACACGAATGCATAGGCCTTATAAATGCATTTTTTATGCATGTACTGTATATTTCATTTGCCGCCCTTTTTGTATATCACAAAATTCAATTACCCTACTTTCATAATAAATGTGGATAAATAATAAGTTAATTAGGGTAGTTGGTTATTATGTTAATTTTGTATGCCATCATGCTAATAGCAAAAATTTAATTGAAAAGCCATTAGAAAGTCTCTATAACATTTTTGATAAACTTGACAATTGTAGACCATTTATTTTTAAAAAATTAATAGTTGTGACAAAATAGGATCGACTTGGTATTTTACAGAACGTTACTTATTGATAGGATATTTTCCAGAAAATGTACAATAAATTAAAGAATGAAATAAAGGACTTCGAGAAAATTAAACCATACACTGTACATGTGCTACATGTATATACATTTATAAGAATCACATAGGCTATAGTACATTTGCTTTAATGTGATTTGCATTGTGGTATGATCAATATAAATATGTAAAAACAAGAAGCAATATGACCTCTATGTCTTTTTCCTTTAGGGAATTTCCCATTTAACTCTTAAATTCCCCTTTAAAGTGTTTTCCCCTTCCAATTGTCTTGAAATTCTTGCTATTGCAGATTGAACATGTTCACATTATCAGAGACACTGTCAATGGAAAATGGGTAAAAGTGATCACCCAGGTCTCTATAGACAATTAATAGACAGGTGGTCACTTTACAAAGATTTTTTATAAAGGAAAATATATGCACTAAAACGAATTTATGAAAATTGGTCACTTTTCCAGGTTGTTTTCAGCATTGTATTTCATTGTACTCGTCTGGATTTAATCTCCGTTTCTGGGAATACTTTCTTATTCAGCAGTTCTTTAAATTCCCACTCACTGCAACGGACGTGAAGCAGACCCAAATGCAGCATTTCGTATCTATTCCATTGACAAGAGGTTGAGTTTATGAACAAAAAATCTATACGAAAGTCATAGGCACGAATATCCATATACGAATAATGAGCTACTAGATAAGAGATCGTGACACAAAGTACGAGTGAGCCCTACTTGATCTAATGCAATTTATGATAATAAAAAACGCGTGCTCTATCACGAATTACGAGTTTCATATGACCACGTACTGTTTCAGTTAGGTTTTTTTCTCTCTCTATATCTGCTCAGATGAGATTGCGGTTGGAGTGGAAATTGACCGACAGTTGGGTTCATTTGGCGAGCTTATACCAACAATAGTTTTTTTTCACGTCTATTAACCTATAACCCAAAGATATGAAAAGACCATAATGGATATATAGCATCTTTTCAGACGACATTCACAAAGTTAGCAACACTAGGAAATGATTCCGGAATTCGCAGAAACCTCTCTATGTTGGAGATGGAAGACATTCATGTAAAAGTCATTCACTGTGAAGAAATTCATCATAAATACTGTATTTGTTTTCACATTGCCAGTTATTAATTTAAGATATGACGCAATTTAGCCAGCCTTGCATCTACAGGGTGATTCAAAAGCTATGGCAATCCCACTTTATCTTACAGTTATGAAAAATTAGTTAATGCGGTTAATGCGTATAGCTAACATTTGGGGTTTACCTATGATCTTAAATAATACATTGTAACAACTTTAAACATTTGCCAATGAAGACGGATAATTTCAAACAAACAGTCCATTATCATCTTTTTCCTAATTTGAGATTTTAATCTAAGTGTTACGGCTAAAAAATTAATTGGGGATACTATCACTAACTTTTAAACCACCCTTTATAGAAATAGTGTGTATTCTTTCAACTCATTTTATCGTCATCTTACATAAAAATTGACATATTTCTCACACCAAAATAATTATTGTTGTCTACTCGTACAAGTATTAAATGGCACCTCTTAATTAAAAACTTATTTGAATGTGTTATGAGTTTTAATTGAGATATTTACAGTCGTCAGGATGGTCAGGGAAAATTGTTTTAAAAGCATCTGTGGACCCTGTATGTCCGTTATAAAGAGTGCATTGCGATACCCTAGAAAGAATGGGCATGCACATTACATAATCTCATGACTTATCCAATGAAATAGCACAAAAAAACACTATTGTTAAGAAAAGGTATTGCCCATCTTAATGGGGGGCCAAACAATAGAGGTTCGGTCGTCTATATAAGAACAATGATCGCAATTATCGAGAAATATCTTCCCCTATAAGCTGCTGTCCATATCTGCTTGATCGGTTCTCTTAACGAGTTATTTTGATGAATTTCGCCTTGTTATTGGTCAGTTTGGGAGAAAGTTAGCACAGGAATTATTGACCAATGAAATAAGCATCTAGCCAAAGGGTCATTGTTTATCACGAGAATAACCCTCATCGAGCAAATTATGAGAAATATTGACCGTTGGATTTTGCAGAAGCACACCAGAGGTCGCGATAATGACGTCATGGGGCACGCTGCCAATTAAAGTGGGCAAAATCATGTACATGTAGGCCCTAACGAGCTATGGCTATACATACTGTATCCGTTGAATAAAAATGCAGGATGGAAGATGTTGCTAAAATCCCGAGTGTGAAAGTACATGTCAATATATAAGATACAGTAAAACCTGCTAAAGGTGACCTAAATGTTAAATTGTTCGCACAACTATTGCTAACTTGAAACAGTTTTTTTTCCGGTTTGATTCTAAATACTTCAAAAGCTAAATTTTCTCTTTTTAGTAAAGTTCTTTGTATATTTTTGATGAAACTGGTGCCATTTTAAAAATATTTTCCAAAAACTTGCAGTAATTTAAAGAATTAAATGAATTAAGGACTGAAAGAAGGTTAATAATCCAATATACATTGTACAATGAATAATATTCACATACATGTACTGCTATTTGCTTTAATGTGATTGGCTGGGTGGTATCAGAAGTGTTAGGGTTTAAAAAGGAACCAAAATGACACATGTTACTTACCCTTTAGGGGATTTTCCCTATCGAGCGTCCATAATTGCATAGTGTTAAATGTGAAAAATGCATAATATTGTGTTTATAACAAAAAGCATACATTTTATCCTAATATTTTTGAACACATCTCCATTTCAATAAGAATCTATGTCACTAAAGCAGACGTTATGAAGACGTGTGATGGCAGCGCCATCTACGGTAGTTATCTAAAATGTAGCAATTGCGTTTCTTTGACACAATGTACACACGTACGTAGTCAATTGGTGTACATGTATTGCGTTTGTTCGCCCCATTCTGGCAAATTGCTTCGCAAGTATAGTGTGTATTTTTTTAAATACTCTACGCAAAAAGGTATATCGGGCTATTGATTCGTCCACTGGGAATAGCTGGTAATTCGGAGGAACAAAAGTGGCCATTCGGGAAATTAATGCACTACCAGTTTTTGGACAAACAAACAATTAAGGGGAGGGGTGGGATTTAGTTGCACGACAAAACAGTTAAAAGCAAACCAAAGTTCCTTCTCACGATTTAACTTTGGACTATGATTCATCTAATAGTAGGCTAGAGATGCATGACTGCAGGTGGAAATGACCATCAGGTATGGCCCTTTTAAAACATGCCCTTAAGACACTATATAAATGTGTTTGATATTTTAATTAATCCTCATTTGTAGTGGGTTCCATCCATATGAGATTAGACAAACACATATTCGTAAGAATAAGACTCTTTCCTCAAAAAACATGCAGCTTGAAGACTAAGACATTTCCATTTTGTTCAAAGTATCTTAAGTCAAAGCCTAATACACGTTTTAACAATTATGTCTTAATTAAGACACTTTTGAAGGTATAGTTTTGCAGTTGATTCCATCCATATGAGATTTGGCAAAGAAATAATATTCTTAAGAATAAGACACTTTTTTTTCATAAAACATGTATGTAAGACTAATGAACTTTCATTTTGCTATTCTTAAGAGTAAGACACTTTTCCCATTAAATAACTTTTAAACAGACATCTTTATTTTGCTAAAAGTATCTTAAGACAAAGACAATTTAGACAATTATGGCTTAAGGCACTTCTCCTAGGACATTTGCACTCCATGTTTATACATGCAAATGTAATACACATGGAACATAGCAATTTTTGGTAAATGATTCATGGGACCATTTTTTAAAATTCAAAAATAACAATTGTTAAGACTACATTTTAGCACGTTTTGAAAATAAAATTGTACAGAAATATCCTACCATACCTATCATTATTCACTGTCTAACACCGACGCCAGAAGCACTTGCTGACAATGACAGTTACATTTTTAAAAAATAGATTTTTTTAGAGGAAACCATGTGTAAGAGGTTACACATTTGCTTATAAAAAATTGAGCTAATGGAATATCAGTGCAGCTTGGAAACACCAGCTTTTTGGTTTATTCTTAGATTAGTCAACTATATTACCTTGGGTGAAAATAGGCCCTTGGCATTTTTCAAAACCCTGAGGTCTCAATTTCAATTCAACTTTAGCAACTTTGTGAATGTTATGAAAGTAAAACGGATAAAAAAACGTTTTTTGAAATATTTTATTAATTTTTTTTTATGAAAAATAGTCATTATGCAAATACAGCAAGCAAAATATATTTCTTGGTAAAAATAAGCATAATTCTCTCGATAAACAACTTCTTAACAAATTAGTCTACCCGTTTTTCAGAAAACGTTTACATTTTAGAATCAGCTTTAAATCATTTATATTTTTTATATTTAAAGCAAATAAACTTGAAAAAGTTATAACAAAAAACAGCTTAACAAAAACAAATTACAAAGTCTGAGACGTCTAAATTCATTTTTCAGACGAATTCTGATAGACGAATTAACAGGAAACAGTCTGTGATTTATAGTAAATTTTAACACAAGTTTTTATAATACACTTTGTAATTTTAACTTTCGCCATATACATGTAAATCAGAATTAAAATTGAAATTCCATCCACACTGTCGTAACCCCGGTCACGTTTTTATTACGTCTTAGACGAAATAAAAATCGTCAAATTACTAGTTAAATTTTTGCAAAAAAACACGCCAAATTTAAAGAAGTTTTTTAAAAAATCAGACATCATATAAACTTAATAACTGAGATTTAAAAACCTATTTCACATAAAGTTACTAGATCAAATTTATTGCATAGTCATGCATGAGTATATTGATTAACACCTAAGTTATAATTCCCAATAAAAAAGCCATTGAAAGTACTTGTAAACTTTTCATACGTGTTTTACCATTAACAATAATCGAGCATGACAAGTGTGAACCAAAATTGTATTGTTAGTGCACCTGACATCTTCTCACCAAGCTGGTTATTAATGAAACTGGATTGGCATAATATACCCGCTGTTTGCACGCTTATCATAACATAAAACATCCAGTATTTCAGTGTAAAATAATTGAGCCCATCTCGTTCCTTTTTAATTGCAAAGGACCGGAATACCGTAATGTCTGCAACCAGCTGGGATTGAAACCTCTCATTAATCTGGCTTTCTTTCCCCTATATAATTTTCAAAAAAAAAACTTTACTTACACATTGTATGTGGTAAAATCAGTCAGCGTGCAATGTGCTGGAAAAAAAGCAGCATGTCTTTGCCCACAGAAACACACCACGCCTGCATTGGATCTCATCAACGTTAATGAGAGATTTTTAAGAAATAATAAAACGCATGTAGTTCACTCAATCGTGGGTGGTAAGCAGTTTTCTTGCAGAAATATCAAGTTACTGCAACTCAACGACTCTGTAGTCTACCAACCGAAACATGGTGGCGTTGTGACCTACCAAAAAAAAATGGCTCTGCTCAACTGAGACAAAACTGGAATCCCATCATCATTCAACGGATTCATTTTTTTTAATGGACAACCTAAGTTATGTACTTTAGTGGAGCAGATATGTAAATAATTGTGCATTTTGTAATAAAAACATGATTTTTGGAACAGAGCATGTTGAATAAGTATAAAACTGATTTAGATATTAGAGTAGTGAGGCCCTTTTTTAAAAAAATAAATATGGACACCAATTTTTTTGCAGATTATGAATCTACGCTAAAAACTCAGTAAGTTTGTATAATTTATCTAGATTTATGCAGTTTCATCGATTGCAGAGCTAAGATAAAAAAAAAGTAGACAAATGTTTTGTTTTTAGTGCAGCTTCATAATCTTTAAAAAATTCGAGTCTATTTAAAATGTCAAAAGGCCCTATCGAATGTGGTGCAGACAAACACAAAATTGTGCATTTTGTGATTAAAGCATGAATTTTGGAACAGATATCTGCCTTTATATTTAAATCAATTTTATACTAATTCAACATGCTCAGTTCAAAAAAAACATGCTTTTATCAGAAAATTGTACAATTCATGCTATTTCGATATGCATGTACTAAATGTACTTGTAATGTTAAACTTTCGAAAATAGATTCTAATGTAGATATACATGTACATGTTCATAAAAATGACAACAATGGAGACACTGTAAAACATGACATACAATATTTGGCCATATAACTCCATCTAGATGAACTGGTGTTTATGATTTTCAATTCATTGAATTAATGTAAGTGGTAAGATTTATTTCTTAAAACCGGAATCCCATCATCATCCAACAGATTGATTTTTTTAGGTCAATTTTAAGTTTGTAATGTTAAACTTTTGAAAATGACCTCTGATGTACGCGTAAATGTTACACATGTCCATAAAAATACAACAGTAGAGACACTGTAAATCTTAACATACATTAGTTATGGCCATATTTCATTGAATTAGAAGATATAATTTATTTTTTAGGACTCATTAGACGATATTTTAACACCACATAACGAACTATACCTCAAAATTGCAATCTCTAGAAGCCACTAAAAAAGCGTTGTAACAATTGGGCAGTTTTTAACAGAAAATTATATACTATACGAGTAGGTTTTATAGATTTTTTTTTATTCAAATTATACCAACTAATGTATATGTTTTGCACATTCATGTTTTCAATATTCCATCCACATACACAAGTCATTTATACTGTATGCATGTATTTTATATAGGCCTATACTCTATAAAGATGTCATTTAAGGATTTCTATTCACTAATGAAGAGTAAGATGCATACATAATAAATCACCAGGGGAAGTTTCATGTAGGTATATTTTTAGCGAAAAATAGGTTAAGCCTAATAAAAAATGCATATACCAAGAGTTGCAATAGATTTGAAGTATCGAATTTACATGTACATGTACAAATTGTAGATCATGGTCCCACATCCTGAAGCAGCCCCCAGGCCATCTTTTATGAGCTCCTCAGGTTTTTCTTGTTATAATTGATGGTAATTATTAATGCATGTACATTTAAGTACAATTAACTTAGAATTATTTAAGGGACATTTATTTTTGTATTATTAGCATATTAGAATCATTCGGATATAGAAATCAAAAATGGCCTGGGACAAACGTGTTCCCTTTAAGCGGAGTCCACTGCATAGAATAAAAACTAACCAATTACAATCCCAAAGTATAGGTACTCTATGGTCCCTGGGATGACGTCATATGTCTAACAGTTCCAAATATGAAATTCAAACCAACATAGTTGAACCATAACATAAACAGACACCATGTGGATACGACATATGTTGTCTGATCAAAATAACACGCAGTGCTTTTGGTCTTCAAATATAATCATTTCTATATTTAAAAAACTGAAACCAAACACTACTTTAAAGCACATGCACTACAATGACGTCATTAGTGTAAATCTTGAAAAATGTAAAATTCAAAATAACAGAGATGAAACCATTACATCAACAGTCACCAGGTGGTTGTGACAGAATGGGACTAATGACGACTCATTAACGACAATCTCAAGCTTTTCAATTCGTCCCCTGGTGGCCACAGGTGACAAAAGGTCCTTTTCTTAAGATTTCTTCAACTAGCAAATCCTTCAGGTGAAACCTAACGTAGGATTTTCAATCTCTCGCGTTTCTCCACCGCATTTCATCTAGGGAATGGGTTATTATTGGTCGATAATGTACGGCGAACGTCACTTTCAATGGTTCTGTATCGTTTGTCACGGATTAATTTCACGTCCCAAAACTTCGAGGGGAAAAGAGAAGCAATTTTCCTCATCCCCATTTTACTTTTGGGGAAAAAAAAGCAGTTTCAGGTCCCAAAAGGTTAATAGCTGATTTGTGAAGTCGGATATCGGTTCCGTGATATAGGAAAAGAAGGGAATGATAGTGCTTACTGCTCAGAATATATATTAGTGGATAAAAGCAGGTAGGGACTAAGTGCTACTGGAGAGTCGAACATTCTGCAAATTTCATTCCAAATCTTCCATTACAAACTATAAAAGGTGCCAATCTCCATGGTTACTCGTGGGAGTGCATGTGTGTGGGTGGGGAGGATCCCCTGGAGCGAAAACCAATGGATGATTTGGACGAAGACGAGCTAAATCAGATGGTTGAAAATGTGACAGACAACCTTAAAAGTGACGAAAATATCGAATGTCTATACAAGAGCTTTAGCAAAGACTCTGTAAAGCCAAGGTGATGTATCGACAGATGTAAAACTTGCCATGGAAATCCTGGGGAGTATATGGCACAGAAATGCATATTCTAGAAATGCAGTCTGGTACAGAAAATTCTAAACGTTTGTTACATGAAATTGTCCAATGCCTAATTAAATTCTTTTTCTTATTTTTTACCTTGAGCAGTGTTAATTTCATTTTTGTCAAGAATTAGTGATTTTCAATATGCCTGATGTGTATTTCAATTTTTTTCATTGCAGTGGCGAAAGTGGTGCTGGCAAAACAGTGGAGGCTAAATTCATTATGGCGTACATTGCAAAAGTATCTGGAGGTGGTCCCAGAGTACAGGTATTATTCTGATTCAATCTGATAAATTATATAGTTTGTGGATATAACATCATTTCTATGAAATGTAATCAAATGCTGTGGAATTCGATTATAACGATGTTAGATAAATATTAGAGATATTCAGGGTATATAAAGATTCCGAGCAATGTATTCGGTTGGTATATATGTTATCTTAATTACAGCAATTTAGTTCGGATACTACGATGTCAGATATAACGATCAACAGGATAACGATCCCATTTTGAGACGAAAAATGCTGTTTATTCACTTATAACGAGTTTCTAAGATATCTTCCATCTTTCCCATGTAATGACAAAATACATGTAATTTGCTATCTAAAGTTATGTTTTTCACTGAAATCTTATTATAATATTTTTTATTTCACTAACGAAACATTAACGTTCAAAAAGCAAAATATGTTCGTGTTTCGTATTAAATTTAAGTCAAATTTAATAATTACATATATATATATATTTTACTGCTGATATTTGTTTAAATGTTAAAAAAGAAATAATTGTTTCCAAATATTGCGATATAACATTTCACTATTTTTTATAAAAGAGTTTTAAATTCTCATTAATTTCTCATTAAAATCGACCTTATAATGTATAATTTCTATTCTTTAAAAAAAATTCAGTTAAATCATTTAATAAATAATCGTAAATCAATTTTAAACGTGTATTTCTGTTCACATGCATGTATGTACATTATAATTGTTATTATACGTACGTTTTTTTTTATTAAATCCAGATACAACGAATTCGGATATAACGATCTGATTTCTTAGGTCCTTGAATTAGATCGTTGTAATCGAATTCCACTATATTTCATTTTATTGAAATCATAGAAAGAAAATGTTGTCATTCAAATATAGCTACATGCAGTGCATCTAAGAAATCCAAAATATATAAACCCTTTAATAGTGCATATATGCCAGTAGCACGCGATTGCCAGATATCTTGGATACCCATTTTTTTTCTTTTGAATTTTCAGCACGTAAAGGACATTATCTTGGAATCGAATCCTTTGTTGGAAGCCTTTGGGAACGCCAAAACAGTTCGCAATAACAATTCCAGTCGATTCGTAAGTCCTCAACTCTATTAATGTTTTAAGCCGATTAAGTCTTTATTCATAAATATATTATGCAAATGCGATTGTGCCAAAATTGAAAAGCATTAATTCGGGACAAGAAAATATTAGTTCGAAAGGGAGATTATAAGAAAGCATATTTTCAAATTAATGCGCACGATTATGCTCCTTTTTTTTCTGTTTTTTTGTCCCCATCCTTTAAATGATCGTCATCCTTTGGGATAAATTGAGCGACAACTTTCGTCAAATTGCGATGCTTTCTAGACAATGTTTCAATTGTTGGCTGATTGCGAATCTTTTGCCAACAATTGAAAATCCAATAGATTGCATTGTTCTTCAAAATGTTCGCGTCTTTTGAATACCCATCGATTTTCGTTATTTAAAAACAAAGGCACGGAAAAGGTGGAACAAATTTTTAGATTTTTATAGCGTTTGTTTAAACAAACCAAGCCTGATGTATACGTTATGTTTTGTCGTCAGTCTTGCATGATCATGACGACAAAACGATCACTGCATGACGACCTGATATATGATGATATCACTAAAACAAGCTTTAAGCTTTATTCCTGATTACATGTAGCATTTTGTCGTCAGTGATTATTTTATATTATTCATTTTGTCCTCATGATCATGCAAGACTGACGACAAAACGATCATCGCATGACTACTTGATATCTGATGATATCACTAAAACAAGCTTTAATCCTGATTACACGTAACATTTTGTCATCAGTGATTATTTTATCGTCATTTTGTCTTCATGATCATGCAAGACTGACGACAAAACGATCACTGCATAACGATCTGAGATGACATGATGACCTGATATCTGATGATATCACTAAAACAAGCTTTAATCCTGATTACACGTAACATTTTGTCATCAGTGATTATTTTATC
>JAQGCC010003147.1:0-16124 GCA_034698905.1 Xestoiulus laeticollis
GGAAAAACATACAGTGCTGTCAATGTGGTTAGCATTAAGGGAGCATTAAGGGAGGCGTGCTCAATCCCTCTAATATAGAATGAGCTATGTACGTGTACACATACATGTACATGAACAGATTACATGAGTGTTTGTAGATGATGTTGACATTTCGAGATGGAACACCCATGCCAGAGTGTAACATACAGTGAAACCTCCGAACAGCGGACACCTATGGGACCGTGAAAAAGTGGCCGCCCTTCGGAGGTGGCTGCTGTTCGGAGGTTTAAAAATCCTATGGGGAGGGAGTTCTGTTCCAAAAAACATGGCCGTCCTACGGAGGTTTCCCTTGTTCAGGGGTGGCCGTTAACAGAGGTTTCACTGTATATCACACTTGGCATTATAAGTTTGCGAATAACCAGTCTTTGTGCTACACCCGGTATATAGTGCAGTTAAAAACCCTGATATAAAACTCTGATAAGATAATATCAGGGTTTTATACCCAATTCAATATGGCGATTTATATTCATTCCTTTCTGGAATATGTAGGACCCGAGGCAAATTCAGTTTCAAGGCTTGATCTCTCGTCTTTTGGGGGTATCACTTTTGTCTCTTTAAAATTTCCCTTTCATTGACGCACTACGCGAGAATGATTTTTATTGTTATTCAAGAGTATTTTTGACGAGTTCAGTAATTCGTACACATTTGAATTGGTAAGTTTTATGGATTGTGGGTTCCCTCACCCTTTTATCCTCTCGCTCTGTATAGGTATACGGAGATATGGATGAGACATATAGACGTCTTGGAAATAGAGGCAGAAATTTGCCTGAATAAAAATGGCAATTCTTCTGTTTGAAATGCCTGTCAGTTTATGACAGCGGCATTTGGCATAATAATGTCCAGGAAGGAAGATCTCCGATATTCAAATCTACTCTAGTTACAATTAAATTATGGCGACCCTAGATCGAAGGAACGCGTTTGAATCTTACATGGCAGACTTTTGTAATTATACAGGGTGAACCATGCATGGTTCTACTTTTATTTACAAATGATGCATTTTCAATGACTTAATTATCAGAAATGTGTAAATTTGATATAATTTTAACACATTTTAAAGTTATTTTTGTTATTAAAAGATGCCAGTTTCTTGCACAACTTGTTTCTGACATGTCGAACAAGTATTTATTTGAAAAGCATAACCAAATGCTAAGAAACACGTTGTCTAAATGCCTTCTAATGACAAAATTGATCTAAATTCTCTATGTGGACAAATATATTTTTGATATTTTGATTTACCATGATACACTATAAAAACGTTGGGTTAAAATTCAATCCAATATTGAGTGCTATATGAACATACCAACATTGGGTTGAATTTAAGTGTAACAACCAAATTGTTTGGTTAAAATATGCCCAGAAATTCAGAATTGGGTCACAGTTATTAACACAGGTTTTGGTTAAAATATGTCCAGAATTGGGTAAATGTGAGGTGTGTGTTATTTACATGTATGTTAAAGCTACCCAATTATGAGTTGGTTATACATGTACATGTAAATAACACAAACCTCACATTTACTCAATTCTGGGCATATTTTAGCTAAAACCTGTGTTAATAACTGTGACCCAACCTTAGTTACCCGATATTTGATTGTTACACTTAAATTCAACTCATTGTTAACCCAATGTTGGTATGTCCATATAGCACTCAATATTGGGCTGAATTTTAACATAACGTTTTAGTGTGTAACATTTCCCATGGACAAAATGACTTATGTATAATAAATGTAAATTTTTCCGCTCTTATACTGTTGTGAAGGTGTCCTAATAGGATTAAAGTTGCCCGTATTGTAAATTTGCTAATTTATCCAGCTGAAATTGTGCAGACGTGGCTAATAAAAATAATGTGATTTGCATATAACAGTGCTAAATGGACAAAATTACATCAATGGTAATGAAAAGTTTCTCTTATGTAATATTATATAATTTTTTTTTGTAATTAAAATATGCATCAGCTCCTCATATTTCGTGGATATATTTTCATTTTCAGTTTGCTTACAGTATTTTTTCATTCTCATGACATTATTTTAGGCTTTAATCAATCCGAAGCTAGCTTATATAGCCATCAGTGGGTCAAGACTAGTATATTATACAGAATGATTACAGAGATCCTTTATTTAGCTCTCAATTTATCCATTCAGTGATGTTTGTCGTGTCCTCTTTCAATATTTTCATGGTAGATTTTTCTTTTCTTTTGTGATATTTGAATCCAATTGGAACAGCAATCGAATTGTAATGCACATCTGTGAAGCACAAGTGGTCATCCCAGTGGTCGGGGATTGGTCGTTTTTGGTCCCTTTTTTGCTGTACCGGACCTCCAAGAACCATCTTTTCCCAACGCATTAAACAGCCCTATGTGGCTTCGCCTAATTTATGGGACAGTTGGCGCAAAACATCCAGAATCGGACAAGGGCCGTACTGTGTCCATACATCCCTAGATCCCATAAAATTCTTGGATTTTTTTGTCACGTTGTGCTGAACAATGGCGCTCCTTCGATCAAATCGAGGCATGGTAATGCTGTACTATAGGATTTTTAAAGTACTTTTTTTTTCACCAGAAACTGTCCCGTTGCCATCTTCTTCGGGGGTGTCTCAATGTTCTTCCCCGTGTATCGGGATCCCGAGATTATGAATTATTCGTTCTAATTGTCGTAAAACGCTATTTGGCCCCCACGTCGTGGCATTGTGTGATGTGGTCGCAGTGAATGCGATGTTATTATTATTAAAAAAAAAGAAGAGAATAAAAAAGCTGAAATGGGAAAAAATGTAGAGTACTAAGGGGGGATGTCACATTGTGGAGCAATATGGAGGGGGTGGAATGAGACGCACATATAAAGAAAAACGCCATTGGAGAAATAATGCCATGGGTTTGTGGGTTTCTTTCCCCGTGATTTTTTGGAGATAAGATTGGGCGATGTGAACCCAAGATGTGACGCCTGGAGGGAAAACTGTACCTGATAAAATCGCTAACCGTACCGGTCAAGCTGATCCAGCTTTTTGTCCAAGTTGTGAGATAAGTTGATGGTTTCACAAGTTTATGACTCAAATATGCTAAACTTCCTCCCTATTCTTTTGCGACACAAATTAAGCACGTTTCATGCTCGAAAATGACTCGTTCCAAGACCATGGATTAAGTTGGAATAAGTTTTCAAAATTATGACCTATTTAGCTTTGTTCACAAACATATTCATGTATTTGGGAGGAAAAAGTCTGTATACATTACACCATGGTGTTCAGCCTATATGGCTCGCCGGCCATTTGTGGCCCATACCTAATGCCTAGTCCACACCAAGTTTTCATGTTTCCATGAAACATGAAACTTGAAACTGTTTCGTAAATGTTTCACTAGTGTTGCATTGGACACCTTGTTTCACGAAACATGTTGCACGTGCATTATGTTGCCCTTGCATTATACATGTATACATGTACGTTTCATTTAGTTTTTATTATTGAGCATTTATCGCATTACCATAAATACCTGAATAAACCCCCGGGGGTTTAACATTGACCCGGGGTTTACAATTTTTATTTTCTCAAAGTTGATATCAGTAAATTAAAAATGATAAAAACTTACCAGAATCAAGAAAAATTGGTTCTCAAACTTTTTTCCTCGAGGCACCCTTGTCGGGATAAAAAATTAGCGACACCCCTTAAAATCCTTAAAGGGTTTGAATACTTATAGGGGAAAAAAAACCTGCAAATTTAATGCGATGAATAAAACTGTTTGGATGAATATTCATTATTTCATATAGTGTTGATATGTTATAAAAATGGATTCTACAGCTAAATTGCTAAATCTTAATTAGTACAAATTAAATATTATTGTGCCCCCCAGTTTGAGAACCTAGGATCTAGGGTACCGATATTTTATTAGGGAATTCCCCTTTTAAACATTCGGGGTTTATTCGAGTATTTACAACATGTATACGGTAACTACATATAGTTTTAGCAATAGACGGTTATTTTGCATTGCGAATGAAATCAAAAATGGCTATAAATTATAGCATGGTATCGATAGCGTGTACTGATTTACATGTACATTTACAAAGGCTAGCGCAGCGTCATCTGTGCCTGTTAGAAGAAACATAAGAGAGGCCTCCCCACTTCCCACAGGTGGCGCTAGTGCGCTACACATGCGCAGTATTAAATCGTGGACCTTGTCTATATGCCCCTTTCCTCTCATTCTCACCTCTTTTCCCAAATCCTGTTAAACCCTCGAGGAAAAGTTTTTGTTTTTCGGCGTTGACCCCGTTTTCGGATTTTCCCCTCCTCGATTTCTTGCATTCCGTCTAACGCCCCCCCACTTTCCCCTCCCTTTGCTTAACGTGTCTGAAGATTAGGACAGTGGTGTCTGGTCCTGTTGTCCACGTCTGGGCGCTCTCCTTGTGCTCCTCTACTCGCTCTTGGGTCAGTGAGTGACCCTTAAGTGTGGATTTCTTACTCTTGTGTCTTGTCCTTTGTGCCCCGGGGTGGCGACCGGCGAATCTTCCCAGAGCATTGGCGGGGAGGGGCAGCGGCGAGGGGGGGAAGGATACCCTTACGTAAGTGGGCTTCGGGGGAAAGGACGGTCAGGGCCAAAGGGGACCGGCAAGTAATTTTTAATCGTCCACTGCTCCTAACTGGACCATGGTACGTCAAACGAGCGTAAAAATAGTCTGTCAAGGGTGCAATAGACCGTAAGTGACTAAGTCGTGGACACCTCAAAATAATTGTGTCCAAATAAAAGCTTGGTGTTGTCTCCGATCTCTCGTGGATTAATCTACGTCATGACACAGGTTGCTATCGTGTCAAATGTGACATTGGAAAGGGAATTTTTTTTTATGAAATATGAAGATGACATCATTTTTGGGTCACCCCAAATTTCAAAATGGCTCAATTTTGGTATTCATGTATATACATATTAGATCTGGAAATTCTGGAACTATCGGGGGAATTGAATAGCCATGGAAAGACATCAAGTAGCTATATATGCAGTGAATATTGTCATATTTTTAAACAAGTAGCTATGCAATGTATATTGTCATATTTTTGAAATTTCATTAATCAAGATGGACAGGGAAGATCTTTCTAAAAACTCGAAAAGTAATGGAAAGTTAGATTCATTTCTAGGGAAATCTTGATATATGATAATTGAACATAATGACTAGTTATGCGTTGATGTTACCTAAAAGCATAATGGCTATACATGTAAAAGCCCATATCTTATGAGTGCAGAATCCTTGTGTACGTAAGGTCTATCTCAGAGATACATTTTCGAAAAATACATTTCTGAGGCAATCCTGTTTTATTAATTATGTGTTCAGTGACATCACATATCATAATGACCTGTTATGAATAACAGGAAATTTAAAAATAACCATCATATTAGTGCATAATCCTTAATGTGTACTTCAGGTCGATCTCAGACTCAAACATGGCTCTTGCAACGTTTTTCAGATTGTGATGCTCCTTATACACTCTATTCACACCGACCAAATAAAGTGCACTGATGTAGATCAAGTCTTGATCGAGTTCGCGCGAATCCAATCAAGTTGTCTGCTCCACTTGATGTGGATCAAGTCTTTCTGTCGTCTGCACCTCGTTTCAAAGTGGCTTCACTTTTATAGTGTGTATGTTGTCCTCCATCTTGAAATATAAACTGAAATGGTGTTCCAACTTTTAGGGCGCCCTGTATATTAGGTCATGTGACCAGTTTAACTGAGTTCGGCGGTGTGAATTAACACGCAAAATTTTTGCTTGATCCACATCAGTTTATCTACATCAACGTCGGTGTGAATCAGGTGTTATATGAGGCGTGACATGTTCATGTACATGTATGTCAGTATATACAATATAGTGACATAAAAATGATTGCAAATTAATACTTTAGTAACTCCCGGAAGTGCGTATTTTTCAGCTGGCCGGTCATCTCACTGGCCAATGTCCGAACTTTATGCAATTGTAGTTCACATATTTCTATTTTTATCAGATGCATAAAAAAGGTATTTCACCCATTTTGGCCCCCTCTATTTCTATGCTGCTCACCCTATAGTCCGATGGCCGAAATGTTACGGTCAGTGCTGGACATCGGAGGGAGAAAAAAAGTTTCCATTCGCACCTCACCTTATTTTGCTTGTCCAGTTTGATCTGCACTTCACTTTTTTGTGCGTTTTCTTTCATGCCATCCCCCCTCTTGTTTCGGGGGTCCCCCTCTTTTTTTGGCCATGTTCTCATCCCGTCTGCGGGGCCATCCCCTCGGACCATTTTCCTTTTTTCTGTCCAAAAAAGCGGAGGTATTAATGCTGGGCGGAGGGGGGGGGAGGCAAAGGGGATTTTTCATAAACCCATAGAAAAGGCCCGAAAGCTTCAATTGGCCCGAGCAGGGACAACATTCACTTTTGCCGCATAGCTGCACAGGCGGCTCAAGAGTGCAGAGCCTGAAATATGGACTAGGACCACAACTGGCCAGTGTCCAGTTTTTGGTTCTCACCGGACCTTGCGGGGAGGGTGGCAAGAAGGAGGCGAAGAATAACTCCACTGCGGTGGTTGCATAATAGAGAGGAAAAAACGGACATAATGCAGGCTTAGAAAAGGACGCTTAGACCCCCACCGGACATTGGCCTGGGAAGAACGCGAGGGAGGCAAACAGCCTGCTGCTGACCAGTTCATTTTCGCTTCGGACGCGCATTGAGTGGGACCTGCACCTTGACACTGTCCGCTGGGAGCATCCTTGTCTTTCCAACTGATTTTAAGTTTTTTTTAACTCATTTGCATAATGAGGGCGTTGCAATTTTTGGAGATTTTTCAAGGAAAAGTGTCTGCTCTACGAGCACCCACGTGGAGCTAGTGCCCTGCTTAAGTGATACGTCAGGATCCGCTTGGATTCTATCCTGACACTTCGCCATGCCCGATTCCCGAGTCGGTCAACCGGTGGTCATACGACTGGTATATCTTGACCTAGGCCGGGCCATGGAGACGCGATTGACCCCTTCGGTTTTATTGGATTTCTGTGCTCGCGTGTTCATACAACTTCTTTGGAGTTTTGGCGATATTAGCGCATCATGAAAGGTAAGCTTGACCATGGATCGTAATCCAATGTCTCTATACCGTGTTTTCGTGCTTCGTGACATGCAAGGATGTTTGGCAATGTTAAAAACAACGATGACCAGTGTCATCAGTGACAGATGCTACCTTTTGCATCTGCATTGAACCAAATTTTAATTTGAAGTAAAATGCAAATTACATTTTACCAGACTGATACCACTTACAGAAAATGCAATAGCGAAATTGCGTGAAAGATCCAGATTCTTTACAAATAAGGAATTGATAATAAAAACAGTTTTACCTTGCAGAGAAATTGACCAGCGTGGATACTAATTGACGAATTTTGTAAATTTTCTATAGGGTTATTTTTTTTTTAGAAATTAATAAGTAAACTTATACACGTGAAAAAAATTTAATTTACGTACAAAAGCATTGTTGGAATTTTTTCACGTGTAATTTTGGATTGTTCTTAAGTTTACGTATTTTTTTTTTTTAAAAATAACCTTAGAAAATTTACAAAATTCGTTAATTAATAGCCATCGCCGGTCAATTTCTCTGCAAGGTATATAGGCCTAAGTTTCTGTAAGGGGTGGTGACCCGGCTTAATTCGTGCTTTTTTTTTAAAAAAAAAATATTGTATTGCTGAAACTTAAATCATGCAATCATGCATCCATCACGGCATTAAAATTGAAGTAGAATTTTATAAATTATCGTGAATTCTAAAAAAAATTGGCGAAGATTCAAATTAAATACGAAGAATCCAAACGATAAAGAACCGTGTACGTTAAGATGTATCTAAATTAAAAATGAGTAGGCTCTATACATGTACAGAGATAATCTTGAGTGTCAATTAAGATTAGTATTGTAAGTGTTGTATTACATGTTTTTGTGAAATAGTTTGAGAATCAATCAATTCTATAGGCCTAGGTTTAATGTATAAATCGTAATCTTGGTTTAATATATATACCGTAAATTTATAAGCACCGGTCTCGAATAAACTCCGGGTGTGAGAGAAATTGCAGCAATGGGTCAAGCGAATATTGATTTCGACATGAAAGTAGGCCCACTACATGTACATGTACATTATATAATTCTTCATATTACTGTACCATTTTTATTATACTACAGTAGCTAAATAACATACGGTATCTTTATGCATTATATTTTGAATAAAATCAAGTTTAATCTTAATCTGGTTGTATATGACATAAAATTGTGTACATGTATATATACAAACTAAACTATACCTGTCCACATGTGGTAAACTTAATTGACCGCATGTCAGTATGATGCAATTACCGAGGTGTATTTATATATAACATCGGTATATTTTCTTGAAAAAAACATGGGAGATATTGAAACAAAATATGTGCTTTTGTTGTATTAATATTTAATCGACATGCAAGGTATTAAAAGGACAATTTAATGTTTCACACTTGATTATCCCAAGACATGATGCGTTTAGTTTTAAATATGGACTGCATTAGAGGGAGCAAAAATGACATAGTGTGAAACAAAGTTGAAAATGTCTTTTTAAACATTTTTTAATGAATGTGTTCAAGTTTTTCTGTATATTTAAAATTGTATAATGAAAAATACATTATAGACACAGTATGTATATATATTAATTGGGCTGCTTTTATATATCACATATACATAGCTGTCAAACAAAATGGTGGCTGCGAGCAAAATCAAGCATGCTATATAGTCACAAAATATTGTATTTTGCATACAAGGCGTTTGACCTATGACGTCACTAGCGCGGGAGGAGGCTGGGGAATAAAGCATGTAATTATGACCACCATTTTTGATGTTTGTAGATCCATTAACATTTATTTGTTGTCCTGCATGTCAAATATACTTCTTCTGTCCACCTAGCAGAGCGCCTGTCCATTTTTTCGAAATTTTTGCATTTAATGCTTTCATGTCTCAATCGTAATGATAGGCTGCTCGCAAGGCATGACACGTGATGTCACGAATGCATGGAAGACCCTCAGCAGAATATTGCACGGAACCATGCGTGCAATGGTAGCTTGGGATGAGATGGACAGCGGATGGACAAGAGTGTCACGATACCCAGGGAAGCATTGCCCGCCTAATTCATATTTGATAAATCTTGCGGCATGCCATCGATCTGCTGCAAACCCACTGTCCATGCCCACTTGGTCAGTGTTGTCAGTGTCAAAGTCGGTCACGCCCTTCACTTCCGGTGTGCTGATAACATTAAGGGTTGTCCGAGAACGAAACATTAATATTTGATGCTTGATCTCGAGGTTATTTTTTTTAGATGACGTCACTGGGGAAAGTGGAACTTCCGGCATTATTTGGCCAGTTGTGCACATTTTAACTTTTATCATTTTTGATGAAATATAAAATTTTATTTTATTTTAGGCAATTGAAGGCGTTTGAAGTGATGTATGTTTTTAGCTAACGCGGTAGCCAATACATATCACATCATGAAATACAGTCTTAATTTGGTGCAGTCATTAAGCATTATGCCTATACTATACGATAAATTAACATTTTAGTTGTCACTAGAATCGAATAAATTGAATGACAATTCTTTGAGGGTAACAGGAGACGTCTTAAAAGTTGTCTACTAAATATCATCATTTGCATTGTTTTAATTTGAAGCAAGTTGCAATGATGGAAGCTTATCTTGTTACAGGTTTGACACGTCATGATTCGTTTAATGTTAATGAAATCTTGCATTTATTGAATATGAACTCTTCCATAGGTTACAGAGAAATGCAAGGAAAAGTGATTTTTTTATAATGGACAAAGTCCGCGTTACGTGCAGCGCCCCCTTGTGGTAGTAAGTTGCAATTTTTGTTGGGGATAAAAACGCAATTTTAGCACAGTTAATAGAAATAAATCTTTAAATAATAATATCTAGCTATCTAATCATGAAACCAACATGAAACTTTGGGAGGTTTAAGATAATGGTACGAAATAATTTTGAGAATTTTTTCAAAATTTTAAAATGGCAACTTTTTGAAATATTAATGAAGTAACTATCTTCATTGCTTGATATATTGCAACCTCCTCTCCCCTACAAGTTTTCAATTTTTATTTTCCACTACGTGGCGCTACCTACTCGCGCATGCACTGTTTTGTAATGCGGACCTTGTCCATTCCAGGAAATTCAACATATACATGTATTGCATTTGTTTGCACATAATCAGTTGATAATTATATCAAACGTCAATAGATGGCACATCCAGCCTGCAGCTCTGCTTCCATATAAAATGGGCTTGTACGTCCTCTTTTAAATAATTTAAATGTAATCTTATATAAAAAATACAAAAAATGATATTTTTTTATATACACATGTCATCTTTAAGTAAAAAAAAATTCTAACCTCTTAATGAAAAATGATTTTCATTGCTTAATTTAATTCCGATTTAACAGGGGAAAATGCTGTTTTAAAAGTAGTTCAGGCGGTTATTTGCTGAAAGACAAGTAAGATAGGCATGTTGTTTTATTTTGAATTTTTCATCTCTATAGGACAGGGGTCGGCAACCTTTTGAGACGGAAGAGCCAAAAGTTAAAATTTATATAATTTTTTAGTTTTTAAAGAGCCACTTTTTGTATTATGGTGTATTATATTACGGACAGACTATAGAGTTAAAGGCCATTTAGCACTAAATGACCTTTATCTTTTTTGCCTTTATCTTTGGGTGGACACTCTGCATCTGTAAAATGAGCTTTAGAGCATTGCATTATGGGATGGCGGGTCTGAACGAAACAACTGAACAAGGATGTCACACTGTCACCGTATAGGGACACACTTGTTCAGTTGTTTCGTTCAGTTGCATTGTGGGACTTTAAAGGAGCTTAGACCTCCTTTAGCTAAATGAGGTTAAACACACTATGAAGTTAAAGGCCATTACGGTCTTAAATGTACTTTAACTCATAGTGTGTCCGTAGTATTATGATATACATGTATACACAACTTGACATCAAAAGAGCCACAACTTGACATCGAAAGAGCCGCATGCTGCTCGCGAGCCGCAGGTTGCCGACCCCTGCTATAGGACGATGAGATTTTTTTTTTAAACTGGAAAGGTCAGAGAAGTTGTTAATTTCATTTCTGGAGCACCCTCTTTAGGTACATGTAGTTTGATTTGAAAAGGGGTAATTTATTAGCGAGATAAAGCTGCACGATCGATTACGATACGTTTACGATTACGCGTCATAAACTGTCTTTTGGCACCCACGCATGCGTGTTTGCGGTTGATGACGCATTAATCGTAAACGTATCTTAATCGCTCGTGCAGCTTCATCTCTCTATAATGACCAATTTCAGTTTTTGCCCATTGTTTGACCTCATTTTCACATTTTTAATATCCAACGACGGACTGATTTATCCAAATCATCTCCAATGTCGACCGCCATCTTATTTGGTTTTTTATCGGTGTTTGGCAAAAGCCGCTTCGTCCTGGATAGGAAAATTATAGTCATTAAGTCAAGAACAAGGTATTTTCCATAGCAGTTAAATGCACGGGGGTAACCGTTTCGAATTATCTCGTTCTAAAACCTGGACAGGAAAATGATTGCTCAGAAATTAGACACCCTGTACTTGGCTTTTTTGTCGCTTGACCATTGTTTGCTCAGACTCAAAACGAGTGGGAACGTCAAATTGTAGTCGTAATGCTAGCCCGGATGTTCAGGTCAGTAACCAAGGTGTAGACAGCTCGAAAATGACCGGATTCACACGTTGCCAAGTTCCACGTGCCATTTCCTCATCCCTTCAGACTCGCCTGACCGACATTTTCGGACAGTGGACATCGAGATGAGTTTAGGGCAAACAGTATAGAGGTTTTTAAGTGAGCTAGGGGCGGGATAAAAGTCATGCTTGCATAACCAGGATGACGTTTATGAGTGCCCCTTTAACACAAAAGTGAGATTGAAGCTCTTGGCCTCATTGGCATGACAACACCAGAACATGTTTGGCCTGTGTTCATCAAACCATCACTTTACTCCATTGGTCTATAGGTGTCTGGAAAAATCGACACACGTGTACCAGATACATTGAAAACGTTCTAAATTTACATGAGATGCTATCATCTCACATTAGGTGACATGTGATTAAGAATGTGTTGCAACATTGGAACAAACATTTTGCATCTCCAACGGTCAGCAAACGTTTGTCAAAAAAAAACGTCATTTTCAGCAAACATGTTGGTGTTTGCTCAAGTGTAGATGAAGATCAAAGGAACAATTGTTTGCTGGATGTTTGCTGGTCAAGGCGCTCCAACCAAGGCAAAAATCACGTACATTTACTGTGGCAAACAAATAAAAAAACGATATATGTCTTTTAAGTGCCAATTGCCTAATAACATAATATCTAGCAATTTCTATATTTTTATCTTTGCCATGTGAAATTAATAATATGATTTTTAACTCACCCTTGCATGTGGATACTTTAATATACACGTGGGGTGATTTATAGCACTAAGCAGGGCATATAACGTTACCCATTTTTGCAGCAAAGGCGCCCTAACCAGAATATCTTAACTAAAGCTATAATTAAAAACAAATATTAATTAACTTACACTAAATTTTTGCTTTATTCAGCTTGCTTTGTCAAATTATAAGCTTGTGATAGCTGTTAATCAGTAATCTTGGTAAGAGCGCTATAACAAAAATATAAATTTCTAACATGTTTCACTGAATGTTTTTTTCGGTGTGGACACCGTGTTTGTGTATGTTTGTAGCAAAAATGTTTGTCAATGTTTGTCGGAAATTGTTTGTCAATTGCTTTGGTGGATACCCACCTTTACTGCAATTGTCGTGTAAAAATGTGTTTTATTCATGTTTTCCATCATCCACTTTTTGGACCAGATAAAAGCATTATCTGCAACGGCATTGACATGTTACCCAAACATTTCAATCGTTTCGAATGCATCTTTAAACACATTCAGTGTTATGTTAAAAGGAAGGCTTGTGCAATTTCGTTTACATTTCCCCTGCTTTTCCTTTCTTCACTCCCATTGTTCCGCCATTTCTGTTCCAAATCTTATGGTGCCATGCAACCTGAACCGGTCTACTTTTTGGCCATGGGCAAAAGCCGTCTGGTCAGTTGACGCATAGGCACCTGTGGGGTGGGCCACAACTATGGGGGCTAGCCTTGAACCCCACTGCTTTACTTTGGGGAGGTCAGTTTTTTGGACAAGTGCCCGCATACCTAGGAGGGTTGCAGCGGCTAAAGGGATAACAGGTAGACGCACACGAGTCGGTCAGGGAACACATTCTGAAAAATGGAAGGGTTCTGAAATGGAAGGGGTGGAATTCTCTTCAATGGCCAATGGCCCTGCTGGGCAAGGGTCACTCATGGTCCGACGAGGTTTTTTATTCTTTTGGATGGTGAAAGGGGTTGTTGCCTGTGTTTGTGTTTGTCACTTGAAAGGGTTTTAGCATTTCAATGGCTTTGCATGGTCCACGCGTCCGGTCATTGTAGAAGGACATTGGCATTTTGAACCGGCTGTGCGTCTCGTCCAAAGTGAATGAATACCCCCTTTTTTCCTGGTCACGTGAGATGAACGTTGGTAGATTGGGAGAACATAATTTGATGAATTTTCAGCTGGAAAAAGTCTGATGGCGACTTCTGTTGGGAGCCCATGACCCTTTGCCATTGATGATAAATATTAGGCTCCTTTACGGGAGCGCTGTTAAGCACAAGCCGGCAACGCTTTTCCCGCATAATCAGATGCGCGCATGAACAGAGCATGCGCACATCTAATTTCGAGGGAAAAGCATTGCCGGCTTGTGCTTAACAGCGCACACGTGAAGGAGCATATTGTTGTACATAACGGTGACTGACAATGTCAAATTGGTGTAGTAGGCCATCTAGAAAGCAGAGTATGACTAGCAGAAGTCCATTCTTGAAGAGTGTCGAACCATGTTGTCCCTGTAAACTAAAACTAGTAGGCTACGTTTTTTCTGTCCTGATGTCAGAATACTGGATGGGATTTCTTCTGGTAGACGTCAAAGATTTAGTAACGTCTGCCAGCCATCCATATGCAGTGCATAAATATTTGAAATCATGCAGCAAAAAGCCAATGTCCATGGACATTGATGAATTGAAAAAACCCTCTGCAATTTGTATAACTGTAAGGTCAGATGCCTCGAGGGATTCTAATTGGCCAGCACATGGTCTTAAAAATAGATGTGGGCATTGAGAGCATCTACGTGTTTGAATTCTGTATAAGATTTGTTTCAATTTGCAAAAACTTTTCATGAAGTTGAACAAATTTCATTAAAATTTTAAAATGCCATTCTGCAACAAGTTCAAACGAATGCTGACTTTTTATGACGAATCAAATTCAACAGGAATTTTTTTTATTAATATATTCTTACCAAATGGTTAAAGGAATTAAGCATTCGTTATGTTGTAGTCATCGAAACCAATGTCAACTTGTTTCTAACTGTCGAATTTCGATAAGGTTCCAACATCAAACTTCAATTTTCTGATGCTGGAAGAGTTTCTAGAAAAAAGACAATATAGAAAATGATATTGATGACATCATTGGTATAGAAAAGATTGATCACTGGACACATGTGACAGCCGATGGTCAGCTGTATGGAAGCAGATGGATGAGCAATCGCAGTTTATCGACTTCAGTTATTAAAAGTGGCCTGTCCTGGTCAGTACAGATCGTCCATTGTGACCAATTTGTCTCGTTTAGACTTTGGTCGATGCTGAAAAAAATGGCATTCCATCTGCTGATTGTGCTATTTTTACAAGATGCCATTTTTGTGTGGGAATGCAATGTAAAGTCTGGGTGACTTCGCTTTGGAAGGGCACTGGACACGCAGGGTATGACCATGATTTCCCCCAATGGTACACCCCAGAGAACTGTTAGAGAGAAAAAAAAAGTTTTAAGTTTTAGTGTAATAATGACATTTGGCGGACATCGGTCATTTTTGGTGCTCCGCAGGGGAGAGAGGTCGCACAGAGGGGACCGGACGATTGGGGGCAAAACTAAATGAATTTTAGTGGATTTATAGCCTCATTTTAGGCGTCATAAAAGCCCCCATTCTCAACCAAAAAAGCATTTAAAAAAATTGACCAAAGAATCTATAATCACCCCAATTGTTTCAGTGTTTTGACCCTGGCGATTGGGCAGCCCAAAAATAGCCGACCTTTTACCAATTCAAATTCCAGACTAAACATTTTTCAATTAACACGTCTTCACAGTTGGAGAATGATTTTTTTAAAATTCTATACAGGGTGACCCAAACTGAAAGTGGGTAATTTTATTTTGAGGTGAAAATTGCTCATAACTTTTCTTACATGCAATTGGTACAACAGTCACTGTTGTATATATACATTAGGGTGGCCACAAAATTGTCATTTTTAATTTCTCTGACTTTTCCCTGACTAAAATAAAAATTCTCTGACCAAAACTTACTCGCTAATGTATATAATTTTTTTTTGTCATAAAAATAACAATAGCAATTAGAAGCTTGGCAAAACATTAGATTTTGTTACAAGTCTAGCTGAATTAAAAAACATTTCACAGGAAGGGAAAGTAAATTTGAATAAGAAATTTGGTGCTGTTGAATTTTATCAAAAAAAACTTAAAGAATAAAAAACCCAGATCTATCAACCTCAACATAACTGCTGCTGCTTGTTTCCAAGGCATTTTGCTTTATTTTTGGTTAAATTTCCCTGCTTGTTTCCAAAGCATTTTGCTTTATTTTTGGTTAAATTTCCCTAGCTTCCATGACCACTTTTATTTTCCCTAACTTTCCTTACCTGTGGCCACCATGATACATGTATGTTATTTCAAAAATTCTTTAAAATTTCATTTATTCAAGGTATTTAAATTCAATTCATGGACAAGAACAACATAAAAAGATATGCATATCCATGTTATAATTTTATGCTCATGAATGCTAAAAGTGTCTTGTATAACTGATGCTGCTTGAGGACAAACTTGTTCGCAGCGGAACCGGAAATGCATAATTAAAATCCACTAACGGCGATACCTCGCGAGAAAGGTGACTTCCGGAACACCAAAAATGACTTCCATGACCACTTTTATTTCCCCTGACTT
>JAQGCC010003148.1:0-16122 GCA_034698905.1 Xestoiulus laeticollis
TTTTCGAGCTTTTGGGTTGCGTCGCGTGGAGTGTCCGTTGCATTGCGTTCGATGCGTTTGCACACGTTTTTCATGCGTGAACGTATACGCAGCACAGCGAAACGCAACGAAATGGCAACAAACGCTAAAGTGTGAACCAGGCTTTAGTGTGCGGCACAATATCCCTATTATTATTTTACTTTATTCATTGCAGTTCGAATTTCTATTAATTTTTCGTTATATCTACTGGCAAAAAATGGTTGAAAATGTGCCAAACATACTCATGCACGCACGCACTAATAAAGATAATTTAATAAAAAAAAATTGCTGCAAAATTGGACGTCTCCTAATTTATTTTGAAATTTAATTTGTTTATCGTTAATATCATCAGCGATAAATTAGAAAAGAAATATTTTAACGAAAGTTATCTTCCCACGTGAGTACTAAAAATCGCGTTTATGTGCCGTCATCCGACTTTTGAAAAGGTAAGCGAAATTACCTGTAATAAATTTTAAAATACATGTATTAAAAAAAAAACTATCGCTGATGATAACTATAAACAAAATAAACTTTAAAGTAATGTAGGCAATTGACTAAGGGTAGTCACACCTTTTAGGGGCTCCTTGCTGCTGCGACAATGGCTCTAACAGGGCATCGAATTTAAATTTTAGAATCAAAAAATTTGCACAGTAATGTCTAGTGCGAAAATTCTTTTATAATTAAAAGACTTGTTTGAGCCTAGTTTGGCCCGGGGTTTAGTGTTGATTTGTCCTTCCGGTAATTTTAATATGTGTATTAAATTGCTTTAAAATTAAGCAATAATTTTTCTGTTTGTTGGTTAGGTCAGCATGCAAAGTTTATCCCCGAGATTTATACTGCCTATAGTGGCCTCCATAGGACTTAATTAATCCAGCACAGATTAGATATTTTAATATTTTATATCAAAAGTAGATGCTGTAGATGCATCAATTTGCTGGTTAGATTTCCAGGATTTTATTTTTATCTTGTTTGTTTGTTTGGTGATTTTTAATGTTGGCCTGTTTCTGCAAACGAGGGCTAAACATCAACGCCAGGGAAAATTGCCTCCTTCACCTACCTGGAAATTTTGCCTACGGGTCTTTAAGAGGGTTGCATAGCAGAATAAAACATTTTTTCCAAATTATTTTTTTAATTTAATTTTGGAAACTGTTAGGAACAAATGAAATGTACGAGGATCTAGCAAAAATATTCTATTATTTGTTTAAATTTTTTGTTTATGTATATGTATAATCTATTTCATGGAAATGTGTCTGTAAAGTTTATAATTGTAGAAGGTCTGATAAACTTTACGGGCATATTTCCATGAAATGGAATATACATGTACATTAATATGTAGAATTTTTATGCTAGGTTCTCGTATAATCAATTTGTTCTAGCTATCAGTTTCCAAAATTAAATAAAAAATTATTTAGAAATGAAAAGGCATATTTTGGTATGCAACACTCATAACGTCGGAAAGCAACTTTTGTGGGTGCTACAAGGAACCTGGTTCAAAACTCATTCAAAAAAGCCGCCACTTTGGGAATTTCGCCCTTTTAAAAAACTCTCACCGACCTCCTCATTCCCCCCCTGGATCAAACCCCGCAATCTGGGATCGAGAAGCAAGCGCGAATATATTAGTTCAACTGGGCATTTTTATTTTAATAGTGTGGAATTATTTCAAAGTTTTGTTTTCAAATAAATTATTATCACCATTTTGAGTATAAGCATGGTATAAGTTATAACCATTTAGTACGTGCGCCGTAGCAGCATGGCACATTGGTGTGGCAAAATCGCCACGTTAACCTTTTACAAATGTTTAACATGTAATTAATTTTAGAAAAATATTAGTGAATAATATAACCTAAAACATACAGTATGAATACACATAATTTTAAACGCGTCGCGCACTTAAATATAATTTTCGGCTACGATTCTATTTTGACAGGTACATGTGCAATTCGAAATCAAATTTGTGTTGCGTGAATGCGTGTTATGTTTTTGGTATGAAGAGTGAAGACTGGTTTCCAAAATTACATCTGAATTTGCGTGTCATATTTTCGCATATTTTGAACCATACCGTTGCATGTCAAAAATCTAAACAATGCTGGAATATGAAGATGATTATTTTATGGACGAGGACAAGATGTAAGTTTGATAGAGTTTAAGTATCCGTGTAATGATTCCCAAGTACTCTCCATTTCTGTGTGATTGAAAGTTAATGTACATTAGTGAGTAGGCCTACATGCGTCGGCGAATTGTATGAATTACAGCAATTGGTCCAAACTTACATTCACATGCATAGGCCTGGTTGTAATATTGGGATTATAGGATCTTTTTTGACCGAACCTGGCCTTACCTAAACCAAGGCCTACTATATACTAGACTAGAGGCCATCCAGACTGAGCCAAACTCTATGGGATTGGATGTCTTCGTAAAATACGCCTAGCTCCCTGTAGATGGCGCTATAAGCCCCCTACTCTTATTTAGCCATTTCAATGGCAGGGATTCAATCGATTCGCTTCTGACATACACCAACAAAAGAGTAAGTTATAAAATAATTATAAAAATATTTATACATGTATAAATAATATAAACTAATTTAAATAAATCAAAATAAATGTAAATTTCAGTCTACAAGACTTGTTTCGTCAGGTGCACGGACAGCATACTAGTACCTGCTGTAATTATTAAAGGCGTCTTTTCTTTAGGTACCCGCGTTAGCTCGTGGTAGCACGCGTGACGTCACGAACGCTACCACAAACGAAAAGAAAAGACGCGAACTTAAGCAGACGATTGAATGCCTCTCGCGCCAAAACACACAACCACAAACACGCAGGACACCTCCGGACCGTGGTAGCGTGTTTGCTGCTACCACGCTACCCGTGACGTCACAAGCAGAAACGAAAAGGCGAGTGGTAGCGTGCGGTACCTAAAGAAAAGACGCCTCAAATTATAAAATGTTTTAATAAAACGTGCCAATCTTAATTAACCTTCATATGACTACATTCAGGAACAAAAATAACGAAATCTATAAAAACTTCAAACTTATCTTATTTCCACCAATTGTAGCCAAGTCCACAATCAAAATTATTAATGTCCTCAGGTGTCGAGCTCGAGGTGCTCGCCTGTTACAATTATTGCCCCGTATCGCTGATGTCCCCAGTTAAACCAGCCTTACAATATTGATTTATTACTTACCGGTATCATTTACAGTTATAATTGGACACGCCAATCTTAGCTAACCTTAACATGACTTTACAGAGGAACATGACATTACTTGCAAATTATAACTTACAGCATTAATAATTTTCACCAAGTATGTCTGTAATCATAAAGTCATGAGTGAAGTTAGCCGTGTCTATATATGAAAATCCTACATTTTGTATGCCGGATGCTCAACCTTTATGCTAATCCTGCAAGACTTTTTTGCATAAACAATTTTACGAAAAACACTTCTACATATACAATTTTCCAGAAATGTCAGATGAAAAAATGGGTGCCAATCATTGGGTGCTTGGGTGCTATGCGGGAGTGCCTATTTTTGGTGTTTTATTGGCATTACTTTTGGTTTTTCATAAATGAATAACAATAATTCGGCTTGCAAATTGTTTTCAAGTATATTGTTGCAACGACCCTGGTTAACTACAGTAATTCTTTCGAAGTGTACTAGTATATATTTCAATACTTAAATTATCATTCCATTATGTTCAAATGTTTAATTGTTCTGAATTTCGTGAAATTTTCTCCCGATCATTCTGCGTATTAAACAAAAGTGCGAAAAAAACTATAATGTGTAAATACTAAGAATATATATGTATAGTAAATTAATGTAATATAAATGCTCAATTACATTTATTTTTAATGAGTGAAATAGGCTTCAAGAAAATGTACCAAAGGAGCTTCGAATTCCATGCATACTTAATTGTCTGAATATCTTATACATGGGAGGTTTCGCTTTTCATCAAATGTGAGAATAAAGGCATTAAAAACGGCCACCTGTGACTTCTCACATAAAGGTATTCAATAATCGGTCTATAGATATATCGGTGCTCAAGGAGATATGACAGGTATATAATAAAAATAAAAGTGTATAATTGTAGCATATATTGGATATGTACACGTGAGACAACCATGCACACTGTAGAGACCTCTACATAAAGTGGTGCAAATATCAATAGCGACAATACAAAAAAACAAAAGTTATTGCCATTCCGTTTATTTAAAAGTATAATTATCAGTAGCCTACTCTGACAGCTACACGTATATGTTTTTTCATGAGGAAGAGATAAAGTGATCTATATTTTTAAAGATTGCGATAAAATTTTCCTACATGTACATGTATATATAATTGCATTCTCATTTCAAGCACATTAAATTCCACTCTAAAGTATAGATCCAAGCGAATAACAAAGTTAAAATGAAATCATTCTTTGTTTGCTTGTTTTTCATTTGGAAAGTTGCATCAGATTCAGTGTTTGATCCACAGTATCACCTTAAAATTGAACATGGGACGATAGAAGAAAAGGATAATCTTCAGTCAACTCCGTTTACGAAAAGGCCTGCAGAATCATTCAATTACACGTCTGGTGAATACTACCTTCATCCGTGCAGTGACAAATCTGTATGTGATACATCGTATTGTATGTATCCAGATGGTGTCGTTGGTTACTACGAACTGGATTTTGAAAACGGCGCACGAGCTTTGCAAATGGTCTTTTCTCAAGATAGACTAGAAGGTGTTGAAAATATTGGAATTATAAATCTTCATTTGGATGACTATCACAACGAACCGTTTGCAAATGTAATTGTTGGCGACACTGGCACAATTCCAGTTGATTGGGTTGCAGTGAATCAATTTATCGAATTTATTCCTACTGGGATACATGATTTGTACTTTACTTTTACTAATGAAGTCGACGATAACATCGGTTGTTTGGCTTCATTTACCTTTTTCAGTGTGCGTTAATATACTGATCGCACCTAATGACGTCTGTTGTTTCTCTATATATAAACGAGATCTAACGACTAAGATAGTTATAATGACTATATTTAATTTTAACTGATAAAAAATGGATAATTTGTTAAATCCTGTACAATTAACACATAGGTTGCAATGTATTATAGGTAAACTATTTTCACTGAACATATAACTACTGTTATCATGCACTTAGATTATAATGTATACAATATGCTCAAGAATTAATGTTTGTGAATGTGATAATGTTAATTTTTCAAAATAATATGCATGTATTTATACTCTCGAGTGAAACAGTTTATAAGTGGACTTCTGAGATAACAATGAAATTAAATAAACGACTTTAAATACATATCCGCCTCTTAGCATTTTTCTTTTTCAAAAAGAAATCTTACAATTATATACAGATATATATGTTTTTAAATTCAGCACGCCCTGACTAAATTTAACCTGACTTACATCAATTTATTTTTGGATAAAGGTATATTTTCACCTTGTTTTGTTTGGGGATGTTTGTTTGCGGCAGTGTGCGACCGGTCTTACATGTATAGGCTATACCATATCATAATTACATATAGAGCATACCAATAAAACATGCCAGCCAAATCGACCTAATTTTATAGAAAAACAATTAATTGGAAATTATGTCCAAGTCTGAAGTCATAAAGACCTTAGTGAAATCGTCTTTGCAAGTCATAATATATAATAAAATGTGCAAATAAAACTTGTCAATCTTTACTTATCTTGACGTGACTTAACATAGAAACAAAAATTACTTGGAACTTCAAATTTATCTTTTTTCCATCAACCTAGGCCTCAATCATTAATGGCCTGAGTGAAATTTGCCATATAATCACATCTCAGAATTCAATGAAGTTGTTTTATTCACGGTAATATTTACAATATGTCACAAACATATTCGCAACTTTCCAAGTAATTATTGACTTATTATACGTATTAAGTTAAAGAGGCTCGTACATCATTATCGCACTAACCACAAAGAAACTTGATTATTTCTGACGTTATATAGACATTGAACGCATTTAATGTGGTAATCGGAAAAATGTGAAGGAAGCAATATTGCCAATATAAGCATGGCTGTCTTCAAAGGTGAAATGCAAGTCGTGCATTCCAGTAGGAACGAATTTAATAAACTGGTTTACTGCCACCCATTCTTCTACCCCACCAGAATCGCCAATTATTACTGTTGCAAACGGCTGTGCCTGGGTGTCGTTCAAGTGCAGGTTAATTCTTCCAATTCCTTGGCCATATGTATTGTCCTGAGCTACGACCATTTCAAGTTGCCCGGCTCCATCTTCAAAATCTACTCCTAAGTAACTTATGACAACGGTGTCATCGATGTTTCCAACATAAGTGTCGCACACGGTCCTTTCGGTGCAGTTGTAAACTTTTAAATTACCAGTTGCAGAATCCCACGATGTCATTGGCGTCTTCACAAACGGTCCATTTACAGAAAGTCCGACTTTTGATTCAGATTTTAAATCTTCATTCTCGACGACAAAATGCGGCTGAACATTTCGCTGATTTACCAAAGCTGCGACGTTTATTACACCTAGAGTGCACATCAAGTAAAAGATAGACGAACGCATCGTGAACCTATGCTGTAAGTACAACTTATAGACACTGCTGTTCTTATACAGTATAAGTAACCTTACATAAAGGTTTATCTGAATTTGAACCAACTACCTATTTCTTCTTTATCGGAATTTACTGATACGAATGCGATTGGATCCAATTGGGATAAGTATCACTCGAATGTCCGTACGATAATTTAAAAAAAGTTATAGAGTCAATAGAGGGATTGTGCACGCCTCCCTTAATGCCCCGTCAACTGATTTACCTTAACGAGAACGCATTGGAAAAACATACAGTGCTGTCAATGTGGTTAGCATTAAGGGAGGCGTGCTCAATCCCTCTAATGTTGTTAAACCAACACTTAATTGGTGCTCCCTGGTCGAAATAAATTACAAATATCAGTAAAACCTTACGGATATCAGTAAATTATATACTAATATCACTATAGAATTTACTGATATTTGTAATTTATTTCGACCAGGGCTGTTTATAAACGTAAGTTACACAAAATATCCCGGTGTGAGGCCAACTGGTTTTCGAATTATAAATTATGGTACATATTTACATATAGTAAGTTGGCTTTAACGTCAATATCGACAATGCAAGGAAGCATATCTAAACATATTTTTGTTTTTAGAAATGATTTTCATTGTGAAATTGTTTATTTATAGTATCGCCTGAATAAGGGAACTGGTATACATGTATATATGTAAATAATATTATTGTCATTTCGCTTATTTAAATTCTTGTGCATTCATTAGTTCCTTGCTGGATTAATTGTGCATTACACAATTTCAAAATAATCTGTGATTTTAAGGTATTTTCATGGTACCCATATGTTACCCTTAAGTCATTTCTCAATATTCCATCATAACTGTAATCATATGTTTAAAGTGTTTTACTTTCCGAAAGTTGTCACTATCATCTCATTATAGAACCACTATTTTTGCGCTATAGAGTTCGTTGTTAAAACGTATCAATCTTAATTAACTTCATTGAAGAACAATAATTACTTGAAACTTCAAATCTATTTTATTTTCGCCAATTATAGCCAAGTCTGCAATCATGAGGTATTGAGTGAAATTATAGCCTTAATCATATTAGCTCAAAAATCAAAAGATATTAAGATACATGTAGTTATATCTATGAAACGGATTAAAACCTCAACATTTCGGACGCAGAAAGTTAAACATTTATGCTAATCCTTCAAGAATGTATTGCATGCTTATATGAGAAACTTGTCATGGGTGGCAATCATTGACTACTTGGGTGCTATGCGGAAGCGCCCAACAACTTAATAGCGAGTTTGATCGCGTCTTCCTTAACGTTAACCACATTGACAGCATTGTATGTTTTTCCAATGCATTCTCGTTAAGGTAAATCAGTTGACGTGACATTAAACGAGGCGTGCATGCTCAAACCCGCTATTATTGTATACGCATAAACAGAAAACCAGTCTTTCTTAAATATTCATTGTTGACCTCGACATGAGGCTGCATAGAAATTCTATAACGTATACGTTATAAGGCTATGACAGGGTTGACATTAAAAATACCCAAGAGCAATAACAAATCTCACATTGTGAATTCTGAAAGATCTCAGAAGTGAATGGATTGCGTATAAGTACATTTAAGAAACAATTTAACTGCATAATTAAAATGTTAAATTGTATCTTAAATGTACTCACGCAATCCATTCATTTCTGAGAACTTTTAGAATTCACAATGTGAGATAGTAAACATATAAAATTTGGTAAAAACAACAAGCTGTCAGGTGACAATTTTAATAGATATCTTTTTTATCCTTAGTTATCCTTTGATAACGATTTTTTTGAAGATCCGGTTACATAACTGATATAAAAATACATTGTCTAAACGTTTTCATTATTGTTAATTGAAACACACTTAATCCATTTAGGATAATTTCAGAAAATTTAAGGATACATACATGTATTTTTGCCCATCAGCAATATAAAAAATGAATTCGGGTTTCCTCTGTCTGTTTTTTCTTATACGAATTGGATCAATTACAACGATGGATATTAATCAATTGGGAAAAACTTATCGAGACACGAATAAAGATGTGGAAATTACAGCAACTGATAATCTCCAAACGACCCCCTTTACTAAGAGGACCGCAACATCATGGAATTACACGTCTGGAGGTGTGGGTACATGCGAATGTAATGATAAATCGGTTTGTGACTCTTGTATATGCAATATGCTTGAAGGGCAAGTAGTTGCCTACTACGACCTGGATTTTGAAAACGGTGCCAAAGGTCTGCAAATGATATTTTCCCAGGATAGAGATGCTGGTGGAGAAAACATTGGACTAATTAACCTTCACCTGGATATCATCAACAGCGAACCCTTTGCAACTGTAGTCATTGGAAATACTGGTGCTGGTCAAACTTGGGTTGCAGTGAATCAATTTATTGAATATATTCCAAGTGGGATGCATGATTTATATTTAACATTTACTGGCGAAATTAATGATGGCATTGGTCTTTTAGCTTCTTTTACATTCTTCAAAGCACGTTAATGGATAGTGTAAAATCCTACAGTAAGTAATATTATATTAGATATTATAATCAAATATAAAATAATGAGAGATTGAATTAAATTACACCGGGTTGCTTATTATTAAATGCTTGTATGTGCTGAAAGCAATTGTATGTGTTCTAAATAAATTCATTGTAAATATATATGCATATACTTGAATAGAATGTTATGAAATTTAATAAATGATTATACTTACCAAACTATCAAAGAATCTTCATTTTATTTAACTGTCATTCAGCCTGATATAGCGATGGTAGGCAATCTATCATTACTGCAATGCTATGCATGATTGCCTACTATGGTAAGGCTTTAGAATTTATACATTGTTTGTAAGGGTATTTGGTGCTTTTGTACCAAAGAATCAGTTGAATTTGCACATATAAAACATGTAGGATCTAATCTTTCAATCTAAAACCCCAGATCTGATAATGCCTCAAATAATAACTTCCATAGTCGACTTTTCCATGACCTCGATTTCAAGCTCAGAAATTCTATAACCTTCTAAGACACTTAAAATGCATAAGCACAAAAAATATTGGAACGTCTGAATGTTCTCAACAGTCAATGATTTATGTGACTTATCTGGTTAAAATCATGTATGGAAAAGTTTTACTGCCTTTCCTTTATAGTTATCTTTAGGTTGGACTACTGTAATCTACAACTAATTGAACTTTGCCAGCGCTTAATACACTTACATGTATAACCTAAATGAGATGATACAAGCAAGATAACTGGTTTTCTGTGGAAATTAAAGTTTGTTATCAATTTAATCCAATAAGATAAAACATAACGATAATACTCCATAAATTCAAGGTTTAAGTCAACGATCAAAATTAACAAGTCACTGAGTATAGAAAATCAACAAAATTAAAATGTATTCAGTCTTCTTCTTCTTTTGCATTTTGCAAATTGCATCACCCTCAGCAATGGACCCTAGGTATCTATTCAAGAGGAAAGATGGAGTGATTAAAGAAAATGACAATCTGAAGACTGCATTCACAAAAATGTTTGCAACATCGTCGAATTTTACCAGTGGTGGTATAGACGTCCAACCATGCAGTGATAAATCAGTGTGTGACACGATGTACCACGCTATCCAAGAAGGGCAAGTAGTTGGTTACTATGGGCTGGATTTTGAAGACGGTGCTCGAGCTCTGCAAATGGTGGTCAGTCAAGATAGATATCCTAATGCCGAAAACATTGGAATTATAAACCTTCACTTGGATGATATTAACAGTGAACCATTTGCAATTGTAATCGTTGGTGATACTGGTAAATATGAGAATTGGGTCGCTGTGAACCAATTTATCGAATACATTCCAACTGGGCTGCACGATTTATTTTTAACTTTTACCAGTGAAATCGATGATGGCATTGGCTGTTTAGCATCATTTACATTTTTTAAAGTGCGTTAATACACGTAATGTCTTCACCTGGATTGGTATTTCAAAGACTTGGACAGTAGTTATGTGCTACTGTTGATTTTAAATGTCAACAATTGGACTGTGGTTATCAACGAGATTAATGTAATACTGCGAAACATGGCAATAAAATATTTGTAATAAATTTATACTCTAAATAAACAAATAAGTTTGTGTTTTTATTGTACTCAGGTCTCGTTATTAAGCACTCTTCAGAAATTAATTACAGATCGATAAAATTATGTGTAAGCTTAGGGACTTAAGCCAAGAGAAGCTATGTAGGCTAAAAGAGGCTTTGTAAGAAAATATAAAGCTATGCATGTTAAAAAAAAAGCTATGCAAGTCAGCAAAACAAGTTTTGCAAATGAAAACAAGCTATATATATATAAGCCAAAACAAGCTATGTAACCAAAAGAAGCTATGTGGGCCAAAAGAAGCTTTGCAAGTTAAATAAAGCTATGCAAGTCAAAACAAGCTACATGTATGTAAGCAAAAATAAGCAATGTAGGCCAAACGAAGCTATGTAAGAAAAATCAAGCTGTACAGAAGTTAAAAGAAGCTATATGCAAGTCAGCAAAACACATTTTGCAAATGAAAACAAGCTACATAAGCCAAAACAAGCTATGTAAGCCAATGTACAATTCAGTGTACCATCGGAAACACTGATGACCAAGAAAATTTGGCTTCTATAAACATATATTGAAACAATGTTCACACGATATTCTAATCTTGATTATGGATTTCATTTCAAAATTAAAGTTTTATTCTATAGAAAAACACAAGATAACAAAACATTTAAACAACAAAACACTACAAAATGCAATCAGGTGTCCAATATATCAGGCTCTTAACCTGGGATTCATAACTTGGACCTATGATCTAGTGATTATCTAATTTAAAATTTATGCTAATTCTTCCAAATGTTATACATTCACATTTGTATGAGAAACACACCCACCTATACAATAGAAGAGTTCAGAAAAGGTAGAATACATGTATAGATGATTGCAATCATTAACTACTTTGATGCTATGTGAGAGTGCCTGCCTATTTTTTAAACCCCAATATGTCAATCAAAGTATCAATCAAAGTATGTTTTCTTACTGTGAGAAATCTTATTGAAATCGTTTACAAGAAGTTGGAAGGTAGAATGCGATTCAAAGACTGATTACGTTTATATAAATTGCACAGTCAATAGGAGACTATACCATTGTCTCCTTAATGCTAAATTGCTGTATCATTATCACTTTTATATTATTTTGCTTCCTTATTTTATTGGGAATAAATATTATGTATTGATTTTTTTTTTCTACTACATGTATTTGGAATGAAATTTAATATTTATTACATACATCGGTGTTTACGATATTGGAAGTACATGTAGTTGCAACGATTCATGAAAATCTTAGTGTTATTTACAAAAAGTATATTTTCTGTATGGGATTTTTGGTTGCCTTCCCTAGCCTCAGGAATCCCTTCCTCGGCCCCTTTGAGATGCCATGGCTCCCAGGTTAAGAACCGATGTATTAGATACAATCATAGATTCAAAAGTTTTATTAGATAAATAAACGGTATATATAACACAAGTTTCATTGGATAAATTGACATTGAAAATTATACCGGTATATACTGTATGTTCAGATCACAATGTATTCGAATTTACTTTGTTTGTTTTACATAGTGAATGTGGTGTTTGCCGTGCCTATGGGTAAAAGCAAAACACTGAAAACGTCACCGATGTATATAGATACAATTATAGATTCAAAAGTTTTATTAGATAAATAAACGGTATATATAGCACAAGTTTCATTGGATAAATTAACATTGAAAATTATACCGGTATATAATGTATGTAATTCAGATCACAATGTATTCGTATTTACTGTGTTTGTTTTACATAGTGAATGTGGTGTTTGCCGTGCCTATGGGTAAAAGCGAAACACTGAAGACTTATCAGAAATCAAAGCAGCTAGGACATTGGGAAAACTGCCATGCAAGCGAGCATTGATGCAATACAACCATTCACAGAGACACCTGTAACAGCCTGGAGTAACACAACTGGCACAGCAATTTTATACGATTGTACAGATACTGATGTGTGTAACACTTTTGTTATGTTTGACCATACTTCGGTTGTTTCTTACTACGGAGTTGATTTTGAAAATGGAGCTCGCCGAATTCAAATTCTAATTGCAGCAAATATTCAGGCTGATATTATTGGAAGCATAAATCTTCATTTGGATCATCCTAGTAATCCACCGTTTGTAAAACTACTTACTGGAGATACTAATGGCGATCAAAACTGGATTCTTCTTAACCAATTCATTGAATTCTTTCCAACTGGCGTGCATGATTTGTTTATGACTTTTTACACTGGAGATTATACTAATGGTCTAGTCGATGCGGCTTCTTTTCAATTTTTCAGAGTCGAATAGAAATGGTTCATTTGAAGTTATTTGCTGTTGAAATCTGTAACAATGTGAATAACACAGAAAGATACAAATGCATTCTACAAAATTCATTACATGCAGTTGAAATAATTGTTACAATTTGAGATGAATGAATTATTGTTTCATTGTGGAAATATGTAATGTCAATTAAAGAATTGTAAAACCTATATACCCTTAGTAAATCTACTTCAATTTCAGAACAAAATTGTTCTTCATAAATACTACACGTATAATGCAATGTGAAATCCTAAAAGAATATCTTTCTTTGAATGCCAATTTCTCTGCATCATAATATTTTTTTTATAATTACTGATTAGAAGTAAACATTGTGGGTATATGAGTACTCATTTTATAAATTTGAATATCAATAAACAACAAAAGTTAAAACCGCCCCAATATAAAAGATCAGTATAAAATGATCTAACGATTGATTACAATCAAAATGATAGATCCAAAGTTCCCTAATGCAGGAAGTTTTATTTTATCTTAAAATTCAAAATTAAAAAGTTTTATTAGATAAATAAACTTATGATAACAAAACATTTGAACAACAAAACACTTAAAAATGCATATCTTCTATATGTAGGCTGATTGTAAGAATTGTACAACGTTTAATCAACTTGTTAAAATAACCTTGAAATCATGACTTGCACTCGTGGTACAATTTTACTCTGTAAGCAAATACAGTATAAAGCATACTAACACAGAGTCGACAGTTGTATATCAGAGAAATAAACAGATCATGTACAGTATATAATGTTCGTACATGTATATCACAATTTCCTTTGGGTAATTTAACGCTTTAATTTTTATCGGTATACCGTATGCATAGTATATTGGTATTTACTTGACCTGTTCTACATCGTAAATAATACCGTTTAGTTGGGTAAAAGCGAAACACTGAACTTGACTGAAGACGCTTCAGAGATCAAAGCTGGACAATGGAAAAACGCAAGATGCTCTTTACTGCCAATTTTCGCTGACCTAATTGCAGACTGAACTTGGTCCCTTTATTAGGTACATTGTCAACGAAAAAAATTAAAAAGCAATGACACACACTGGTCACCATACAAAATTATTATAGACAAATTAAGCCTTTCAAACTTGTTGTTAAAAAACTTTCTCGTGGTATATCAACACGTAATTTTTATTCATTTTGAAAAACTTAAATTTTTTTTTAAAGCTAATTATTTATGATTACGCGTTTGAAAAATTCTTCAGTAGAATCTGCCTTGGAACCAGTATAGTGAAGAATATGCTTTCAGACAGGTAAAGCAATAAAACATTGGCTCTAAGACTTATATGCGTTATATAATAAAAGCGAAGATTGATCAATAAATGGCGCCACAAACTACAAGATTTTAATTCGTTACATTAATAATTGATGGCGCCACTAGCTTGAAATTTAAAAAATACGGGGAATTTCTGATAATTATTGCTTAATTATGCAAGGATTTTAAATTTGAAGTTTATGATGAAGCACATAATTATAAATTTAATACATAAAAATGCAAACGCTAATTTTATAATAGCTAACTATGCAAGGAAAAACAGTAACAGTGTAATAACAGAGATGTCTAAATAGTGTTTGTCTACTTGTAAACTTAGTTGGTTTTGTATCGCATAATGAAATGAATATTTTCTTTTATTGGCATGAATATAATGTACATGCAAGTGCTTTCGATGCTACCAATTAAAATTTCCCAGCTTTTTGCACTTTGCACATGAATGTTGTTAACGGATTGAGCACTGTCATCGGCCAAACTAAATCAAAACTTTGAATCGAATTATAAAAGGGACTTTATGTGGGAGCATATGCAAACCCGCATGACACCAAGAATGCATGATTGCATCACTAGCGAACACATGCAACTTTAATTTCTTTACATTCACATTTATCCGCATATGATATGCTTACTTTAACGCCAGGTCGAACATCGATTGCCCAAATATCCTCTCAGGTGGCAAAAATAAGTTAAAATTAATATTAATAAAATTAAGTGCAAATTGAATTGCCTTAATTTTTGTAGAAATATGACGTTTAATATTGTGGTTTTTGGCTTTTTCCTTGCGTAATGGGGTCGATTTTAATAAAAAGCAGAGCTTTAAATTTCCAAAATCTGAACAAACGGCAGATTTTTATAAATTTCTCGTAAATTAATTTGAAATGAATTCAAAATTCCCGGGTCCTACATACCCCCGATTTCTTCTACAGAGCCAATTTACGGTTATTAAGCTTTTAGCAAAAGCGCCGTTATTAAAAGCATATATTTTCTAGTTTTAAAAGAGTCTTTCAGAACTAAAATTTTATAGACCTAAAATTCTCTTAATGCAATGCTTTAAAACAAAAGTATAAATGGCTTCTTAAGCCATCTAGCGCCATCTAATGAATGAAAAATAAATTAAAATTTGCATTATATGCAAATTGAATTGCTTTATAACTTTAGAAATAATGCGTATATTGTCGTGTTTTTTAGCTTTTATATGTAATCCACTTGCTATTTTGTCTATTTTCAAAATATGTAAGAAAACGCTAGGATTTTAAATTAAAATTGTGAATTTTAAGCGTATACTAGACTCACCAATTCAAAATTTGCCGCTAAAATATTTCCATAAGAGAATACGCCGCCATCAATGAGTCTCATCCATAAATTATGTCCGTTATATCAAAACATTTTTCTGCTAATATCTCGCGTTTTTCTTTCTCAAATAGGGCGATTTTTGTTTTTTTCCATTCATTATGATGTTTACTTTCATAAACATCAAGAAAAAACCGCAATTTTAAAAGTCAATATTCCACCGATTTTTGAAAAAAAAAGCAAAGGCTATAACCTTGTCTTTTTTTGGCCAAAAACAAAAATGTTCTTCAAATCTCGCGTTTTTTGGCTTAAATAACGCGTTATCACGTACCTTATTTCCTCCACTGGAAACAAAACGCGATTTACTAAGCTAGTTTTCTAAAAAAAGTAATTTTAAGTGAATAATTTATAGGGATAATCCATAATGTCTGTCAGGTGTTATTTGCTGCCAAAATGGGCTGTATCTCCATTATTTCTAGCTCGATTCTCATGAAATTTTGTTCCTAATAATCAGAATAATATCTACTATTTTATTTTGCA
>JAQGCC010003149.1:0-16113 GCA_034698905.1 Xestoiulus laeticollis
GCGTATAGAAATTAGTTATGATTTAGGATCTCTTTCAGCTTTTCCATTTTAAATATTTATAAAAGTGCAGTCAATTTACTATAGGCAATACTGGTCCAATATTGTGTTCTAAGCCCCAGGCCACACTTGACTGGAAACGCGCGTTTGGCTATTAAAATTGAATTTTTGCATGAGATTTTTATGTGCAAATTTTATAATTCTAGGATTTAAATTAAATTCGATGCACTGTTTGAGGCTAGACAAACGCGCGTTTCCAGCCTTGTGTGGCCTGGGGCTTAATTTGCATTCAATAGCGGTCCAATTTATTTGCCATTGTTGGTTCAGTTACATATTGATAACATAAGAGGACCAATATTGGATTTAAATTTATTCCAATATAGGTCCATTTATTGGCAATTATGGTAAAATGTTAACATTGCAATATTGTGCCAATATTGAAAAATGCGTTTCGCCTATAATTGGCCAATATTGAGTGCTTACTGGGCCAAATATATATGAACTGTATTCTACATAAATTGTTCAGATGGGGATGCATTCTGCTAGCTTGTTACTATCTAAAAAAACAGGCGCTTGCAGTTATTTCTTTAAAAGAAAGTTATAATGCAAATTGGCACAAAGTTAAACAGAATTACTGAAAGATCATTAAAAGCAAGTTTTCAACTTTTATGAACACAATAACTACACATGAAGAGTATTTACAAAATGCAAGAAACGTGACTCATTATAGGAAAGTAGTTATCAAGCAGCATTTTAAGTGGCGCATTACTTGAAAATTTTTCTGTAGAAACTTGCCTTATTATAGCTAATAAGCGCATATAGCTCTCGTGTTACACGAGTTTAATGGGCTCTGTTTATCACCAAATCGTGTACAATTGTCCACAATTTGACATTTAATGTCAGTTGAAGACATGCAGGAGTACAACATGCTTATTTTTATTCAAGTATGCGCATCGTCGTCGTCGTCAAATCGATTTGGGGTTATTTAAGTGTTCTTAATGGTGTATGCTCCGCCATTCAAACTCACACAGTCATTAAAGAATTCTTGCTGTTCCCGTGTCTTCATAGAAAGAAACTGTATAATAGAGGCAATCGATACATAACGAGCATTTTGAGTCAAGGGTTCAGCCCATAATTCCGCGTCAGATTGCATACTTCCTTCTCCAACAGCAATCCATAAAAGATGTTTTCCATTTATTTAATGGTATTTTCCAGCGATTGGCTGATTTTGAACAACGCACACAAAGCTACGTATGCCTATTCACAATTCACCGAGTTTTCAGAAAAATAAATTGCATGCACTGATAATCTCTGATGACTTTGTGAATAGAGCAATGATGTATAATTCCGAAAGCGAAAAGAGTTAAAACGAAATTAATGAACATGTACATCGGTTTTTTAGAAACTTTGCAGATCGACCGAGTATACTACATTTGTTTAAAAATGATGTAATCCTAAGTACTGTTTCAAATAAAAATCAGGAATGATTTTCTGAAGTAAATAATTGCATGATTGTATATGACAACATCCAGATCAGATTAGGTACAAAATGACGTTGATAATATTCAATTCAATTTATTACCCTTCTGCCAGCATATATACCTAGCATAAATACTCTATTATTTGTTCAAATTTTTTGTATATGTATATACACATATATTATACACGTATATTAACTGTAAAGTTTATAATTGTAGAGGGTCTGGTAAACTTTATGGACATATTGCCATGAAATAGAATATAACGTACATAAACATAAATAAGAAATTGAAACAAATATTTATGTTAGGTCCCCGTTCATAAAAAAGGCTTATTTTGGTATGCACCCCTCTTAAAAGGGTATTCTAGGTATACAGGGCCTGCTTTAGAGGATGAGCCTAGAAAATATTTTAAAGAATAGACATCCAGGCTTCACTACTGCGCATGTGTAGTACACTAGCGCCACCTATGGGGGCCTTCTTATGTATCCAATAACTGGCACAGATGGCGCTGAGTTAGCGTGGACCTTAATTTATTTACAATGATCAATGCATATGCCAATAATGTGCTCGTGCACGTGTTATCCAGCACGTGGTCGGATAGCACGTGTGCATAGAACAACGACTGTTCCATTTCATCCTATTTGAAATTTGCAATTTGTTAGTTGTTAATTGCCTTTTAAAAGATTTACCGTGTAAGTACCGTGCTCCGTGAATCCAAAATAACGTTTAGATGGCGAATATATGTGAATTCTCAAAAAAAGATATTTTTTATGAGATGAGCTCGAAATTACACGAGAAATTGAGAACCACCCCCAGTCTGAAAAACGTCTGGGATGGCATCAAAAAGGAAATTCTTCGGAAAGTGTTTGATAAAAAGTACGAATTTATTCCGAGTGTCAATGAATGCGCCTATTACAAACCCTTGAGTGTATTCAAAGAAGACCTAACCAAAGACAGAGGGGTAAGATTCAATATCATATATATTGAGTTTCTTGAATTTCATAATAGATGCTAGCCTAGTGTACCAGTGCATAATTTGTAATTTTTGTGAATGAAACCTGCAAGAGACCGATATCCCTGTACCATATTCCCTTTAATAATTGATTAATGTTAAAATTAGCTTTCTAAATGCTGTAAAACTGTACCAAAAGCGTATCTTGGCAATTTGAAAGAAATCATTCAGCGTGACACTGGAAAACAAGATGTCATTGTCAGATCACTTGCCATAGAAGAAGACCACCGTTTTCCAGTACGAACAAATTCCACTTTGTAAAAAAAATTGTATCAACTTGAACAATGGACCATGTCATCATCTTTTTGAACAATTTCCAGATGGTACCACGGTCTCATTTCCACCTGAAGCGCGTACGTAATAGGATTAGAAGAGAAGTTTTTTTGCAACTTGGAGGACTGCGCAAATATTACACTTGTTTGCAACTATTGCACAAAGGTGATATGCATCTGGAAACGGCATTCAAGGGTACGTTGGTATATTCAATCAAATTTAGAGAAATGGACAAGGTCCGCGTTACGTGCAGCGCCTCATTGTGGTAGTTAGTTGCAATTTTCCTAGGGGATAGAAACGCGATTTTAACACAGAATCAAATTAGAAATAAACCTTTATAAAAGAATATCAATCGATCTAATTATGATACCAAAGTCAAACTTTGGGAAGTTTAAGATAAGGGTACGAAATTATTTTAAAATAATAACTTTTTGAAATATTAATGAAGAAGCCATCTTCTTTAATTACTTAATACTGCAATCTCCTTTCCTCTACAAGTTTTCAAATTTTATTTGCCACTACGTGGCGCAATCTACTCGCGCATGCGCTGTTTTGTAACGTGAACCTTGTCCATTGTCGACACTTTTCGAAACATTGGAAAATACGGGGCATACAGGCATCATGCAGAGATTAGTTTCAATTAGCCATCAACTTCAAGTAAAGTTGTTAAATATGAAATGAGACTAATTGAATGTTTTTCAAAAATATAAAAGGACCTACATGCACTATTCATCAAGATAATGTATCCAAGATCGTGATTACATCAACCACAATAAAAAAATGATTATTTTCATATGGTAGGCCTATATTTCGTTTGGTGTGTCATAAACACCACTTAAAACATTTTTTGTTATAAACAAAGAGCCCCAAATACAATATATACATATTACCTCTAGTCGAAATGAAAGTATACCAAGTGAACTTTTTTTTAACAACTTAGTATACTAAGTATTCAGAAAAGTATACAAAGTACATTTAAGATTTTGACAATCAGAATTGTAAACGATAAATGGAGCAAAATACTGTAATAGATTTTTATTTATAAATTGGTAGACTATACTTTTCTACTTTTATTTTGGATTTTATTATATCAAATTATAAACATATTGCACTGCTTATAATACTGAAGTAATTATCGTAACATAAATGTATATACAGCATATTACAACCATAGGTGTATAGGCATACTATCATTTCTATGCAATGTCATAGTTACTGCTAGACATGCACATGCATAAGGATAAAAATATGCTAAATAATGAATGTTCCATAACAAAGATTTTATATTGTATAAACAGGTGATTAATAACGGTATAAATGAAAATATTACAGACAAAAAAGTATACATTATCGAAGAAGTTTTCTCCGTGGATCAGCTGTGGATTTCAACATTCGGAGATTTGCACACAACTGCCACCGGTGGCGAAAATAAATGGGAGTTCAATGGTCCGATGCCTATTGCCTATAAGTTTAAGAAATTCAGCTCATCCTTTTTTTAGACTAGCTTGAAACAATATCATTTTTACCAGCTCATACCATCTGTAGCCTACGTGAGGAGATTTTATCTAACAAGTTGAACAATGTCATTAGCATTACAACATATAGTAATGAATTAGTATAACTTAAAAAGCAACAGTGTATAACATTCTAAGCATGCTTATATTATTAAATTCTGCAATTGTAAGCAGTTGTTACTTGATATTTATACATGGATTTTAGGTTACAATTAAGGCGTTAACAAGGATTGCATATTTCCAATTTTAAAACATGAAACATTACCCAAGTAGCACACAATATTAGACCTCGATTGGGCAAATTATATTGGAGCAATATTGGCTAAATTGGCAAAAATTGGCTAATGAAACCAATTATGGAAGAATGTTAACAGTGCAATATTGTGCCAATATTGAAAAATGTGTTTTGACTATAATTGGCCAAAATTAAGTGCTTACTGGGTTTTAATTGCCCTTAAAGTTAAACAAAATGTTGGGCATTTTTAAATAAATAAATCAACTTGAAATAATAGAATATATTGTGCATGGTTGGCATAATTGAAATTACGACTTTGGAAAAGCTTGTTATATCCAGGAAAGGAAATGCAAATTTTTTGCACAAATGAAACGTAATTTTGAGACGATGCAGACTGCTATTTTTGATAACAAGTTTGAAAAAATCCTATTATGTCTTTCAATGTTTCCTCAACCGTTATTTTATTAAAATGAAACTGAATTAATCCGAAATGAATAAAAGCAAAAATGGTTCTATTTACACTTTCTCTAATTTGTTTCCATGGTATCAAGATTACTAGCAAAAATCATGGTTTAATAATGATGCTATTTGTCCTCACATTGTAACTTTTTTTGAAAAAAAAATAAGGTTATTGCCAGAGTTTACTATTTCTGTAAGCCAATTTGCAGTTCAACACACCACATTAATATTTCATATCCGTTGGATTCACTGAGGATTAGCAGAATATCGCATTATTGTCGTTTCACTTGATGCCATATTCCATGCAACACTAACAAATATATTATACGGTCTCATTTACATACAGATACAAATTTAGTGTAGGTGCGTAAATTATTTAATATTTCGTTGAATTGCATATGAGAGGCGTGCTGAATTATTACCCCATGTATATGCAGCTAGTACACAAGAGCTTAATTCTGCATTTGTTTGGGGAGTATTTTTTGAGCTTTTTAATGTTTGCAGTAGTTTGTTAAAACAGTATTTACAAATACAATGGATTATCCTCCTTGTTTGTAGTTGCAGAAAAGTCATGCTGGCATTTAATTTTCTGACCTACAAACTTTATGAAAGCTAATTTTAAAAATTACAAACTGGTGTTAAGGTTCATTAATGCTTAATATAATTCATCACATTTTGGTGCATCCAGCTGGCTGTTTTACATCGTCAAATTCATCAGCATAAATTCATAATTGCATATATTTGAAATAGGGATGCTTTGATGGAACACGAGCTGCCCCTTAGCGGCCGAATGATACTACAACTTCATAAAAAACATTTATTATTTAAAAAATAACTAGAGGAAATACATTTTTAAAACAAACGCTAGCTGGGTGCACCAAAAGGAGATGAATATTAGGTAGTTTTTTTCATTAATTTATTTTTATAAGTTATGGAGAAAATGACTTTTGAAAATTTAAGTACCAGGCATATAGGGTTTGCTCCAGATGGTAATGAGCTATAACTACTTATCTCATCAGCTTTAAATCATTTTTTCAGAACATGCTATCAGATTTTTTTCGTTTTCCTAGCACAGCCATGTGCATGAAATAATAGGCAAAATTAATATCACGAGAAAGCACTTTAAAAATAAGCATGTAATAAGCAGGTAATGCAAAAAGGCATACAATATTTATAGAGAAAACGGTTTCGTCAAAAAACCAAAAGTACGGTTTCATTAGAAACACTAGCTAGAAATCGAACAGGCTGCACGTGTGAAATCTAGGAAAAGGTGTCAAAAAAGAATAAGTTGTTTAAGAAATACATGCATTCTAATTATTTATATTCTGGTGATGCTCTTCAACAGATCACCTCATCATGGCTGATCTTTGTTTTTAATTAATCATTAATTAGAAGACCCAAATTTGTTTTCTAGCTGTAAATATTGAGATGTCAGGTTTACATAGTTCCACGAGAATATGAAACAACACATTGCACTTAGAAGCCGTCCATAAATGACGTCAACAAAAGTTGGCCAAAAATTGATCCCCTCCCTCTACCCCCCCATAAATCAACAATCGTCATTTCAGTTACCACCCCCCATATACGTCAACAATTAAGTCTAGTAAATTTGTCTAAACACGTAAATACTGTATTGGCGCTGATACTGGATATTAAGAGACACTTTCTTAGTTTAAAAATCAAAATCAATACAAAATATGTAAAGTTGACTGAATACATACATAAAGTATGCTTTACAGTAGTTTGCTTTAAAATTATTTGTAGTAAAAATCCAATTCCTTGTTGACGTCAACTGAGCTAGCACTGCTTCCCCCCTCCCCCCATAGTCAACTAGGGTACACATTTTCTCTACCCCTTCCCGCCTCAGCTATCGACTCATTTATGGACGGCCCCTAAAGTAGGTACTTATAGTTTGCAGTGTTATGTTGTTAACGAATAGCATAAACATCATTCTGGCATTTTTGCAAGCTACTATAATGTTTGATGTGTACCAAACGATAGAAAACTGTAAGCAATCAGAAACTCGAAAAAGTATGCTAAGCCAAGCGCAAAAAACTAATGTACTGTCATAGGCACCTGCTAGCACTCAATTTCGTCGTGCAACGAATGGCTGTTTATTCAGCTAATTTCGAGAAAAGAATCGGTTTTGATTTTATTAGGCTTATGGAGCAAGTCATTCCCCTCTTTGATTTTATACAACAGTGTACGCAGCTGTTGAGAATGTTTTCTTTATTGGCAGTTGTTGATGTACTCTGCACCTATTGACTCCTTGTATCAACTAAGACTCGACATATTATTAAATCAACATTTCATAAAAATGTTAATGCTTTATAAAATGTGAAAGTGAGATTTCACTACAATTTAATATTAAAAGCTTTCTCTCTCTCTCTTTGTATTGTTTCAATACAAAAAAAAAATATAAGTGAGCATTATAACGTCCTCAAGTGTCATCCAAATTATTAAGACAACATCAAACTCATCAAGCTCATTTTATTGATTAAGCCAATCGCGCATGTGAGTTTTAATTATTGAACAGGGTGGCCACAAAATGTTCATTTTTAATTTCCCTGACTTCCTCATTTCCCTGAACTGTGGCCACCCTGTTGAATAGCTTGGTTTTAAGTTATTTATATGAGAACAAGTTGTGTCTTTTTTCTTAAGAATATTAGAACATCTTTAATCTTAGTCCAATATTGAGTTATAAAATAAGAAAACAATTTTTCTGGCAAACAGTCTGGTTATTGATTTTTTGTAAAAACTCGTGTGTATCGAGGAACTGTATTTTAGAGGAAACCTTATTATTTGTCCAAATGCACCAAGGGAAAACTTAAAAGAAGATATGTTTGGACTTTGATTACTTTCTCAAATATTCAGAGATGCTTAATCAAAAATAAACCAACTTTGAATTGGCAAGAACCATTTGCAACCTGAGTAGGAGTATGACGCAATTTGGAATTTACCATTCAAATGCAATAAAATATACTTCCTGCATAAATCACTTTACCAAATCTGCAAGCATTCTTCAGGTTTCCCAAAATGAAAATTGAATTCCTCCACAGTTATGAAATTGTATAATAATCCTCGAGCAGCAAATCAATAGGCATAACAACCTGCAACCAAGGGCATAATGGCCATAGTAAGAGCTTGGTTCCAGTGCCACATCTACTTAATTCTCTACAATGAAATTTGATAAAAACATTTCAAAGAAATTCTGATGTATTTGACGTGTTTTTACTTTTTAAGATTTTTATACTAAACTGGAATATTTTACTATGAGTTGAAATAGAGTACCTTTACAAAGTGGTATATGCCAGACTATCTTGTTTTTTAACTATCAGTCTGAGAGTTTTCATATATCGAGTATAGGTTTTAAAGTTGGATATATCGATTGTACCAGCTTGATGGACTTTCATATACTTGCATCAACAGAATAAAATCGGTAGGTTTCCACTCAAAGATAATAATACATATACTTAGTATACTATGCAGGCAGCATTATATTATTCCCTTCGGGAGAATATATCAAATACGCAGCAAGATTGCAATTTTTTTTAAAACGTACAAGACGGATTTCATATTTGATTTCTACATTGCTGCAGGCTTCAATATCAGTATACCTGCATGTCTAGCTATTTTAATGCCACTATTTCTCTATGTTCAATATCAAGATATCTTGTTTTCACTTAGAGCTATAACAAATTCTATAAAAAGAAAACAACAACTCAACTAAGCTTTAAAAATAAATTGTGGATCCGTAACCCTAGATCATTTCAATCCTGTAATTCACTGATGTAGCCAGTAAGATTAAGGAGCTTAGATTTTCATCTATTTATATTTTTCCATAGACATTTCTATGATATTGGGAATGATATAACATACGCTTAAGCCCCAGGCCACTTACACTAGACTATTTCCGCGCGTTTGGCTAGCCTCAAACAAGGTTTTTAATTAAAAAAGAATTTTTGCACGAGATATTAATGAGCAAATTTTATAATTCTAGAATTCAAATTAAATTCGATGCCAGGTGTTCTGAAAAATTCTGAAATACAGTTTTTCAGAATTTTAAATTTTTTTAAGTGTATATCAAAACGACTTTTGATTCAAAAAAGGTATTTTGCATTTCGAACTACCTTTAAAAGTACTTTGAATTGAACATACACTAGAGCTTCGATTTTATGAACCTCTATTATATGAACATACTATTGTATGAACTCATCAACACGTGCATGGCTCCTGCCGACCACACGGCGTTAAATTCAAACTTGGTTAAATTAATTAAATACATTAAATTAAAATAATGAATAGGGTGAAATTTTTCATGAAGATTGATGATTTTTTCAATCCTGCCCGACAAAAGTGATATACATGTACATGTAATATGATAAACTTAACTGACTTCTTTCCTATTTATTAAAATTATTTTCTGAACTTTTCGATTTTATGAACCATCTCTGGTTCCAATTAGTTCATAAACTCGAGGTTCTACTGCATATTGAATGCAAAATAAGAGCGTAATATTGTCCCAGCATTGCTATAGTAAGCTCAGACCACTATACAGTCCAATATAGGTTTCATTGGCCAATTTAACTAACACCTTATTCTCAATGACGTTGTTATTGTAAATCCACTGATGTGGATCAAGCAAAACTTGAGTGTTAATTCACACCTCCGAACTCAGTTAAACTGGTCACGTGACCATAGTCATACAGGGCGCCCTAAAAGTTGGTTCACCATTTCAGTGCACATTTCAAGATGGAGGACAACATACTCACTATAAAAGTGAAGCCACTGTGAAGCGAGGTGCAGACGACAGAAAGCTTGATCCACATCAAGTGGAGCAGACAACTTGATTGGATTCGCGCAACTCGATCAAGACTTGATATACATCAGTGCACTGGATTTGGTCGGTGTGAAGAAGGTGTAATGTATTGCTCCAATATTCAGCCAATCGAGGTCCAATATTATGTGCTTTTTCGATCATATTTCGATGGAAGGTGATAAGAATAAAGTCATCACAACAACAACAATAACAACACAAATATCGTACTGATATATTGCGTTCAACTTTAATTAGCACTCTCGTTTTGTTGGAGACTTGATTTAATTACGCGCATGCATGAGATGCCATGATTAAATCTAGATCTATTGATTTCCCACGCCTTATGGGCGCAAAAATGGCCAGCCAAGAACACGAGATGCAAGTGCTGCATGCATGTAACATCTCAGTTTAGTGCAGATGTGTTTCATCTGCTGGAAAATCGTGCGGTTTTGGGTCCTTCCAACAAATGTTGCAAGTTAGCCTTCTTGGTTGGGAAATCAAGTTAGCGGAATTGTTGCATGGCCATTGGTAGGATGAAAGGGTGGACAATTGGACAATGCTTTCCCCGCACTATAGACCACCCCCACGGTTTTATTTATATCTTTAATATATATCTGTCGTCTTCCTTTCTGGTGGACTTGCTCCAACAGCATCAACCATGGAGGAAAAGCGTAAATACCTCGCAATAAAGCGCTCAGGAAAAAGCAAATAAAAATGGCTGCGCTCCAACAAAATTCATTGTGTTCTCTAGCTTCAAGCGACGAATGGCACATCATGAGTTGCAGAGACGGTTCATAAAGCTCTTAGGGTCATATTTCTCGCCATCGTTGAAAATTGCAATTGCCTGCATCCCCATGCACTCGCAATGGCATCTTGTGTCGTAATCTCTGTAATAGCTGCCATCAGACATGGCGATTGATGGGGGAATACCATTGTCTACACTTATCAATGACACAACACAACGGCTTAAAGAAACATGATCACAAATACACGTACAGTACACCGTGCTAGGCAATTCCATGGTGCACTTCTGACACCCAGTTGTTATAGGCGAGGAAAGTCAAATCTAGAAGTTATATTTCATTATTGCTTATAACTTCTTGGCCTCTTTAAACCGATGATTATGGGTTTGTACAGGTTTTCAACTCCAAAAAGAAAGGACTTTTTAAGAGTACTATGTACACAAATTTAAGAACCATTTGAGAAATGGTGTTGATGGATGAGAAGAGGTGCCTTATGTTGAAATTCGGATAATTAATATGAGATGTCCCGTGCTATCATTAATTACACAACCAACACGTACCTCCCAACCACCTATCCACCTTTTCCCTAAAAAACAAATCATAAAATTTAAAAATAAAAATATCAAAAAAACTTTGATCATCAAAATTTTCAATAGAAAGCACTTTTTAAGCACTTTGACTGATTAATAAAAAACTAAGTGTTTTTCAAGACCTTGAAATTCATTCGAGCAAAAGTAAACACTTTAAGGACTTTCAAGGACCTGCATGAACCCTGCAAAAATCTTTTATAATTACAGGTAATTAAATCAGTTTCAAGTTTATCGTGATTTTATCAAATATCTCTTCTGTATTCTGATTTATTATATATATATAAATATACTGTACATTTTATTGGGATTTCAACAATGTCTTTTCTTTAATGCCTTACAATGGGAAGAATATCTCCCAATGAAACACGAATTTTATACAAATTGGAAAATTTGAATCACATTTGAATCACAGAAATAATTTAATTGAAGTTGTTTCAGGAATAAATTAAGACCCAACACATGCAGTCAGGCTATTCTCGACTCAATTGGAACTAATATCGATATTAGCTCCAGGCCACACTAGGCTGGAAACGCGCGTTTGGCTAGCATCAAACAAGGTATCGAATTATTTTAAACATTATTTTAAAATTTATAACGTGAATTTCTCATAAACTTTTTCTTGTAACTGTATAAACAAATATGTGTAACTATATAAACAAATTTATAAACACATATGCTGTATTTGAATTCTAGTTATTTTAGAAGGCCATACATTATATTGTATGTAGACTTAATTCCAGGCTTACTGCTAAACACCAAATTAAAAACAATTTCGTATTCTTCAAATTGCAACTTGAAATGCGCCATTTTTCAAGGCTTTATAAAATAAATAGAATTCAAATACAGTATATACAGTACGTTTATAAATATTTGTTTATATAGTTACAAAGAAAAAGTTTATGAGAAGTATACTGTACGTCATAAAATGAAATTTTATTTGTTTCAGCATTATGTACTCTTATGTTACTCTTCCCCCAGTGAATTCCCAGAAGAGAATATTCCAACATTTTAATTAAGAATCAGTAATTATAGTTGCTTGAGCTTAAAGACCATATATCTTATGGGGGAGAAACGTATCATTATTATATTTTCTTGCGGAGTCAATTAACTTTTATATCAATTATTTCTTATTTTATGAAGGCATAAATGCATTTTTTTTATATTATTATCAAACCATTAACCAAAACGTGCTTTATATTACTTCTACTTTCAAGTATTGCCGTACGTATTAAAGCTTTATATTACTTTTTTTATTTCAAAAGTGAGTGACATTTTAACGTCTTTTTGATATTACCAATTCTCAGGAGCAATAAGCATATTCACATCAAAATGGACACTTCAATTTCAATATTTTCCCCTTTGAAAGAATGTCAGACATAACGTCAGCAAGTTAGTGCATAATGCAAGCAAAGCACTTGGGTGTTATACCCAAGATACAACATCACTTAGAATGGATTTATTTTATTGAAAATTGAGAAAATATCATATGCATGAATCTCGAAAATTGATCTTATATTATCGAATATGAAATAACAGATAACAGGCATTTAAGGCTGAACTAAACACACTGTTTCCTATGGGGAAATTTCTTGACGAGCCCAGCTCATTTTCTAAATAAAATTCTGGGGAAAAAAATTGGTAAAAATTTAGTTTTCATAGATCATGTGCACAGAGACTGTTTATTATGAAATTTCTTATTTATTACATTTAAAATTTAAGGACAATTTTCATAAAAAACATGGTTTCTATGCCCTAGTTCTATGATCACAGTATATTTTACCAATTGTTTTTTCCCAAAATTTTATTTAGAAAATGCGCTGGGCTCGTCAAGAAATTTACCCATAGGAAAGTTAGCAATTTTTACTGGAATAATACCTCACCCTGATGCATTATATTCAATTGCTATTCAATACTGCGGTTATTCAGAGAATATTACACGTCTAGCATAGGTTACATGAACACACGTGGGTTTCTGGTTTGCTACGAGAGCCCTAGTGTTCATTTAGTCATATTACAGCAATATTTGCAATAATTATGTATTTTTGTAAACAAATGGTCAATGTAAAGTCAGATATGGTCTATTACATTTTGCTGTGATTTGGGAAAAGGTGTTAACATGCTATTTTTACTCGAACTTCCACTACATAAAAGTTTTATGTTTCAGAGCATATAAGCCATATCGTCGAAATTGTACAGCGCAACGATATCATTACGTTTTTACAAATAATAAAAAAATAAGTAAACATAAAATATGAAAAGCAACCCTTATCTGATTCAGCTGTTTCTCATTGTCACATGAAAGGGTTAATATTTCATATTTTGAAGCTCACATATTGACACCTATACGATCACAAACTGTCTGAATAAGATGGGATATTGCCATAAAAGCACAATTCTTGTAGGAGCTGGATATTATAAAAATTATCTTGAGTTATACGTGACAGCTATCTCAGGGTATAAAATGGATGCTTTACGTATACAAAGCACGCAAACAATATAACGAGTCCGTTGTTTATTGTTTTGTTTTCTGGATTCAAGCACATTAGAAATAATGTTCATGATCTTTTGCAGTGTTATAGAAGGTTATAAATGTAAGCTTGCAATGGGGATGTACATGTATGTTACTCAAAAGACGTTTAAAATATTGCCATGAAAGCTTTGCCGTGTAGGCGATGCCATCTGCAATGATGTTTGTCATAAAATAGTGGCTAAGATTGACCATTTCCTGAATTTGCAGTTCGCAATAGCCTTGCTATTTTATAAATTTGTCATTACAGCTATATCAGCTTTATGTTGCTGTATAGTAAAGTCTAAATTTCAATTAATATTATGAAGAGTAAATGAGAAGTATGTAGCATTGTCATAGAGCTCTCTCATCCAACAGTACATTTTGTCTATGCTCTTAATTCTGAAGAATTCCACATCAGTTTGAAGATTGAAATGAATACGGTTTAATAATAAAACTGTATAACAATGTGGTACATAAAATCATGAAATTTTACGCCTTATCACTTAGGTCTTTGTGGATGCCGAAAGCAAAATCATCCGCCATCCCTAAAACCACTCAATATTGGCCTTTTATAAACAAATCACATTTTTCAATATTGGCACAATAATGCAATGTTAACATTTTGCCATAAAATGTATTACAATAAATAGACCTATATTGGAATAGATTTAGGCCCAATATTGGTCCTCTTATGCTATCAATATGCAACTGAACCAACAATGGCAAATAAATTGGGCCAATATAGGCACGCTATTCAATGCAAATAAGAGCGCAATATTGACCTAGTATCGCCCAAATAGTAAGCTTGGACCACTATCAGTCCAATATAAGTTTCATTGGTCAGTTTTTACCATGTTAACCAATTTTACTCAAATATTCGGCCAATCAAAGACCAGTATTAAGTGCTAGTTGGGATGCATGTTAATTGGGGAGTTTTAATAGACACTCCAAACAGCAAAAGGAGCAAAAGGACAATTACAATTTAGGAGTTACATTTGTATTTTTAAGACTTTTTATCACATATGCTGACAGTATAAGTTTTACGAATCTGGTAGAAAGTGTAATTTTAGTTTTTAAGATCAAGGTTTTGACCTACAGTGTACTTTTCGAACAACTTGCTGGCATATTCATACAATGTATAAAAGCATTTGCATTGGTTTTAGCAACTATTAGTTTAAAATGCAGTACATGCTTTGTGTCAATTTTCTATCACAATAGGAGGCTCTACATTGTATATGTAGAAAAATTGATCGAAGACAAGAATAAAAAAATGCAGTCTCGCCATGTTTATTTCAATGACACAGTATATTTTGAAATTTCAAACCTTTCTGTTATAGTTCTCCAGTTAATCCTGTTTATTACAGGCTTACACTCATCCTAGCTTCACCCATTCTTTACGTAGGAAAACACACGCCCAAACATCCATTAATTCTGCTTAGAGCACTTAAGGCAACGCTAATTGCATTCATCCGCTTTGAAAACGTGTGGCATTTAAGATGTCACAATTAATTTTAAATGAAATTCGTGAAAGAATGATTAGCAATCATCAGAAGGCAATTACAAAGTAGTCTTGTCTTCTCCAAAAACTTACGAAGGAGTCGATATTATAACCAAAGTGTTTCTTACACTGCTTCAAACACGTTGGGAGAATTTTTTCCCATCTTATTTTTTTTTTTAATTCCCTGACAAGTGTGCTGGCATTTTCTGAGAAAAAAAAAATTGGTATTTTTTTGTGCTACTTATATGAGAAAATATATAGAGCGAAGCCTGATCCTGTTATATGCGCTTGTCTGCAGCCTTGCATACAGAAAAAAAGCAATCTCGTCTATTCTGTACTTTATACTGAACTTTAATATGTAATGCCGCCACGTCTTATTGTTTTCCACTAAAATTTATGTCCAAATAAGACAGGAATTCCTATATGGAAGGGCCCGTATAAATTGCCCTGCCACTCTTAGGGGAAATGGGGAATTGTGGAATGAGCAAAAGCTTCTTTTTCAAAGTGTTGCTCTTGGCAAGCTCCGTAACATACGTTCACTATAATTTGTCTAAATGATCAAGCCCTAAGACGGTTTTCATATCGTCGCCAGGAAATTGCCGCAGTTAGATTCTGACAAGACGATTTGGAGAGAAAAGTGTTGTCGCAATTTATTATGTTTACAGAATTTCCCATCATCAGAGGACAAAAGCAAATCTGTCGACGTGGAATGTACGTCTTTTGTGGTTGCATTTATTGTCCACTTTTCTCGCGTGTCTTCTAATGAGTTTTAGTGGAAAAGTAAATGTTTATGCCGAGTGCATTAATTATAAGTGTAATTAAGCAAAATTGACCTACCCCCCTCCAGACGATTGCATATTTCAAATTTTACATCTAATGAACTTTATAGAGGGCAATGTTTCCAACCAACAAATTGCAAGAAAAATAAACATTTTTAAGTGAAACGGTTCACAGGGGACGCGTATACAAGTGCTATATTCCTA
>JAQGCC010003150.1:0-16111 GCA_034698905.1 Xestoiulus laeticollis
AACATAAACAAAACCGAAAAATTCATTTAAAAAACAAATTTACAACTTTGAAAAGATCAATCACTTAAAATTTTAAGTCAGTGATGTTCTTCTGTTTTGTATCCGTTTTTCAAGGGTTTTTCAAGTTTACAACTTATCACATGTACATATACATGCATGTACTGTACACATATCATGCACGTGTACACAGTACATATACAACTATACACATACACATGTGTACGAGTATGTGTATTCAACTGTACACTCCATGTATATGCACACATCTGACATATACGTGTACATTACTACATGTATACAAATGCAAATATTTACATATACGTGTACATGCTGTAAATATTACCATAATTAAGATCTTGCATTTTTAATGTTTTTTAACTTAAACAAAACCGAAAAAAATGCTTTGGCGTACGCTATTCAAAGGGAAAATCGTGATTCTGTCCCAGGAAACGAGTACGCAAGTCGCATTTCGCAGGGAATCCGCTATATATAAAGTGAGTTTGTTCTATAAAATCGATCCGTGCCGACCATAGGGGTACGCAATTGGAGGGTAGTACACTATATGGAGGGCCGTTATATGCAGGTTTTGCTGTACTATAAACTAGAATAAAAATATGTTTGGCACGTTTTACTAATAATTATGAAAAATAGACAATTTTTTGTGTTGAGTAAGCTGCAAATTTCTCATTTCGTGTAAAAAGATAATTTGCGATTTTTTTATATTTGCAATGCATTAATTTATCCACATTATTTAATTCACTCAGGTATCCACATGATGGAATATAGCTATATGCGTCCGTTTTGGCACGAAGCTCAATCAATGGTTTTGAATGATTATGTAGACATAATAGAGAGATTTGGCAACATGGACGATCGGCGGTTCCTTTACGATAACGATAAGACGCATCGACATTCGTCATTACATGTAGACAGTTTTATTAACACGTTTATGAAGCGTTATCCTAAAGGAACCGCCAATCGTCTGTGCTGCCAAATCTCCCTCTACAGTGGCTCCTCTACAATGCACTCTAATGTATACCAGTACGTGTATAAAGAGGTTCAATACTCCTCATTGCATTGCTCATATCATGAATCAATTTCGAAACAGTTATCATTTTATAAGATTGCCATTACTTGATCAAAAATAACTGTTTAATTCATCACTTTTCCACAGATAAGAAAATGGCGATTTAGCCCAACGAAGTAAATTTATATAAATAAAAAATACTATTTAATTCCCATTTAGGTAAAATTATTTTTACAATTTAATTCACCGACGCTTTTAAGAGTCAAACAATTTGACTCCAAGCACGAGTTCAGCAATTACCCAGCAGGGGCGCTCCCAGCCTGCCATTCTCCCAAAGCGCCCTCCTGCGTTTAGGCCGCGAATATCCCTGACTTTCCCCGGCACATTGACCCAGAGGCGCATGACATGCCCCTCTCAAAATGAGAAACATAATTACAGGTTTTGCAACCTTAATGGATTTGGCAGAAAGGCAAAATAAACAAATCAAAATATAACAGGTCAATTAAATTGCCTTCATTATCCAATTTCTTTATTTCGGCGATACTCAAAAACGCATCGAAATTCAATTACATCATTAGATAACAATCTGACCAATTGGAGAGTTCTCCCTAATAATCAGTCAGCAAATGGGTTACACAATGGCCGCTTTTTTTTTTTGCACCTTTACAATTAAATGCATAATGAATTTGGGATAATGAAAACAGCCGTCGTCCCATTACGTTCCATTATGTTCGCCGGATAGAAAAAAAAAACATCTGAACTATTTTTTTAAATTCATTTGAAATTTACACAGTTCTAACTCTCCCAGAGTTTAATCAAATTGAATTACACGCAAGGACGCTTTTTTTGCCTTGTTTTTTTTTCTGCCCTGGCCAGGCCTAATTTTATAGGCCGTTGTTATAATACATCCCAACCGGAAACTTGCAACTTTTCACTAATCACTAATTATCCTTTCAAGAGAAATTCTAGCCGGCAGGTAGCTGGCCCACCTGTAGCCAGCACATCCTGAATGGTTAATAATGTAGGAAGTGATTCATTTTCACTTTTGCCCGTGGGTCAGTCCTGCGGACATGCTCTCTTTTCAAACACAAACTCGCATATCTATACTCGAATACAGTAATGTACATTAAACATGTTTCGCTGGGTGACAACCCTGGACTTCCATCAGGGATAATGTCAACCTTTTTCAGCAGCGGACCAAAAGTCAGCAAGGGCCTTCACCCCCTTCAATAACCTAAAACCAAGCCATAAAAAATGTTCATAATTTCCTGTACATGTACACCTGTTTATGCATTAATATAGCTGAGGTAGTTTTCATATTTTTAAACTTTTTTTAAAACGAGATACAGTGAAACCTGTGAATAAGGGCCCTCCATATAGCGTACTACCTGAAAGTAGCGCACCCTTACAGTCGGCACGATTTTATATCGATTTTATAGAACAAACTTACCTTTATATAGCGTATTAACTGCGAAACGCGTCTTGCACACTCGTTACCTGGGACAGAATCACGATTTTACCTGCCAAGAGCTTATATGCCAAAGCAATTTTTTCGGTTTTATGTTAAAAAACATTAAAAATGCAACATCTTTCTTTGTGCATCTTAATTATGGTAATATTTACAGCATATGTTGTCGTACATGTTTGTATTTGTATACATGTACACGTGCATATAATAACGTAAGACTGCACTTGCACAACCTTTTATCTTCATCTCAACACTGTGACACTAGAGCTATTTTTTTTAAGTTAAACATACAATTAATATATATGTATATCGGTATTTTTCTTTAGTACTACGTTCCGAGGTGATCATTTTGATATATTGGATGGCATGTCCAGACCAAAAATTGGGAAAGAAAACGCTGTTAACACTACATTTTCAATATACAGGGTGCCCTATAAATTGGCATCACCACAGTTTCTGAAGGTTTGAAATTGGCCATTAAGCAACGTTTGATTTGAAATATCGGCCATTACACCATAATTTCATTTAATCGGAACACCCCTAAAGATAATTTAGAAAAAAAACTAAAAACAAAAATGGTACAATAAGCATTAATTTAGATAAAATGGTAAGTGATCGAGGGTGGTCAAAAATAGGTTTTGGCAGGCAATATCAGGGGGTGTAGAGGGGATTGACCCAAATTACGGGGCAGGATGGAACCCCATTCGCCATCTCATTGGACCGTCATTGGCATAGGAAGCACTAGTACAAGCACACCCACCCAGAATCTCTTAATCAGAAGCGCCACGGCACGCACCATTGCAGCGGAAGAGGGCAATTAAGGCCTAAAGCTTTGTTTTTATAAATGTATAAAACCATGTCCGTCCCTTCGGCAACTAACGAGTTTTGCTAACTTTTCCGGCGAATTCTCGTCGAGCATGCGAAAAAGAAATTAGGAAAATGGGAAAGCCATTTGCAGAAATAAAAGGGGAAATTACCTCGGCCCGAATTAGCATCGCTAAAGTCGTTTTTTTCCCACGCGTGGCTCTTAACGGATTGATTTATATTTTATTGGGAAAAAATGAGGCTTTTAAATCTTGCAATGGCCATCAAACATTATTTCGCTATAGCCAGCTAGATATGGTTTTCGATACCACTTTTTTTCCACCCGAGTAACCATCGTCGTTATAAATGTACTTAAAATAGCAGCTTTTTCCATGTTTATGACAGCCATTAGCTCGTTGCATAATTACTAAAAAAAATCATTGTTTGCGTGTGTGTACGTCCGTACATCATGTCCGCCACGAAGAAACAGCAATTAAGTTTATTGCTCGCGTTCCAAAAAAAAAAAAAAAAAAACTGAGTATTTATCAAAATTCCATAACTTTTGGTTTATGACAGTTTAGCAAATTCCCACCAGTTTTTAAGCGAAAGATTTAACCTCAGGAATGCCGAAGTCTTGTGTGAGGTCTAACTGGTCAGCCTGAAGACATTTCTTTACCAGAGGCTACAAAGGGTCAATTCATGAAACGTGCAACATTAGGTTTTAGATGAAAAAAAAATGTCTAATTTCAGCTGAACGCTTAATGGCTTGCAATCGGTTTTTTTATATCAAAAATTCGAAAAGTTGGATTTTTTAAGCATTTTAAAAGCTACTTGCCTGTATAACTACCGATGAGGTGAACAAAACAAACAATGCTTTAGCCACCATACTATTTTGAATTTGTACAGCAAAAAATGTCTTCAGACAAGTTCATTTGCAAAATGAAGAAGAGAATGGGTTGCATGTAAAAGATGAAATTAAAATGATTGGAAATATGGTTGGCCGGTGTATAAAAAAGAATTAAGTTAAGGAAATAAGTTGGAGAGAAAGGAAAAATTGCAGGGAACAATTTGCAGATAAGGAAAGATTAGAGAGGCTATAGGGAAGAAGGAGGAACTGGTAATGAAATACAAGTAGGATAGGGGAACAAAAGGAAATGATTACATGTACATCTGCTAATGGAGAGATGAAGGAATTGATAAGGAAAGAAAGAGGGAAACATTGCAGGGAATAATTTTAAGATAAGGGAAGATTACGGAGGCAACAGGGAAGAAGGAGGAACCAGTGAAGAAATACAAGTAGGCAAGGGGAACAAAAGGAAATAATCACATCTACTAATGGAGAGATGAGGGAAATGATAAGGAACAAAAGAGGTTGCAGGGTTGGAAGGAATAGAATGGATGAAATCATGGAAAATGTGTAAAGGGAATTGGGTTATAACGAGAGAAAAAGGTGCAAATGTAAATGAAGAGAAACAAAATACAGCAAAACCTGTGAATAGCGCACACTGTTGGGACATAACCATAAGGCGCACTACTTGAAGGGAGAGTGCTATTTGCAAGTTCAGCTGGTACAGTAAAATTAATCCGTGCCAACTGTGAGGGATCCCTTTGATGGAGAAGGAATAATACATTGGTATAAAGAAAAAAAACTAAAGCTTATTTATGAAAGGACATCTTGAGGAATATATGGAAATCCTTAAATGACATGTATTTCTAGTAACAATATGCATGTCCTCAAAGAGAATAGTGTGCATGGTGCTTTGGAAATCAAATATGGCCATTACATGTATATATAACCTCGAGTATAAGACGAGTAATGAACCAAAAAGAAGTTGAAACACATAGGCAACGAACAACATTGCCGCAAGAATCAGCTATTAAATTGGTGAAGAACATGGTCACTTCGCCCTCTAGCGGATTTGATAGATTCAATTCAATTCCTTACCCTGCAGTCAGCATGTAGTATGTCATGTGGCAGAGGGCAAAGGGCCAGATTTTTTAAGGAAAACTTTATACGCGGCCACTTTTTGGGGAACTATACCGGCATTCGCCTTTAAAGGATTAAAGGAGGTTGCAGGAAACCACGAAAAACTACAATTAGGATAGCTGACCAGGGTTCGAACCCGGGTCTCCCGAGTTCAAGGAGCTAAGCATAACCACTAAGTCAACCTAGATATGTAGATGCTTTTACTCCTTTCAAACGGAGGGTTCGATATTGGGCCAATGAGCACTAGAGTGCCACTCTGCATAGCGCAAGCCGTACATTCCGTAACGTCAACGTTTTATCGCTGGTTATTGCATGTTTTAATGTGAAAAGTGAAATTGTATGGTCCTAATAGCGTAAAAGAAGTACACAAAATTGGATAGATGCAAATATATATCCAGAGAATTTTTTTCTATTGTTTTCAGGAGTTTTCATTTGTGAGAAAAAACCCGGGGTCAACCGAAATTCCTGAGACATACCCAATGGTTTACCAAAAAGAAACGAACCAAGGGGAAAAAATTCTCCGAGTATGTACATGTACATGTATACACTGTATCTCATATCTCGCGGGGGTCGGTTGATATCTGCAAATAAAAACCTCAGTAGGAATTTAAACTCGGGCAGGAACTTTGACATACATTTTTGAGATCTGTAGGACGTGAAAAATAATTTCGAAGATTTCCAAACAAACAGAGACCAATAGACTCAAGTTAAATAAATGTCACAATAAGGCCATATATCCAGATTCATCACATCCTGTATTGTGCTGGTGAATAGTCGGTGACACGCCCATGTTGGAAATCATACGCTATTAGTGAAAGCTACCTATGAGATTTTGGAGCAGTTGTTGCTGTACATCCTGCTTGCAGTATAGTTCACACCGCCTCTCAAGTTGTTACCTTAACCTGACCAAGAGGTTCCACGCCATGTGTAAACGAGGCACCACACCTGGCTGGTTCTGGTGGATGGAGACTCGCAAACCGTTGCGGCACACAGCTCAGTTTTTGGCGCTATAGGGAGGGATTTTTTCTCCAAAACTCGTCCATGAGCAGCGAAGCGCAGTTGCTTCGTAATACAAGTTAATTTGGCGTGGAGGCACGCCCAATTTGATCCTGATTGTTATTTATACGAGAAAACAGCAAAAAGGTAGTTGGCCAAAAAGTTTCGTAAATATGCGAGCTGCTCACAAGTTTTATGACGGTGAACCAACTGGAGTGCTCCTAATTGCCGTAATGGCTTTCTAAATCAACCTCTTTTAAGACATGGAAACCGTTGTTTTTGAAGATCAAGGAAAAATGTGATATAGGGGGAAAAAAGCAGTTTCATTATTTTCTGAAGGAAAGCGTATAAAAGGGGGTGGGGAGGCGAAGGGGTTAATTAACTTTGAATTAAAACGAAGCTAACTTCGGAGGTGGACGTTTAAGAGTTTTGCAGATGGGAGAACCCGAAAATGGAGGCTTTTAAGAATAGCTCAAAATGGCGGAACGACCTTCGCTGTTGCATTCACGATTTCAATTTTAATCAACGTGATTATAGCCCCCCCCCCACCCCCCACATGATCGCTGATCACGAAAGTTTTGACAACATAAACGGGGATAATGCAATATGAATTTGTAATCATTTTTGCACGTCCACTGGCGCCCTCTACACTGCGTGACAGAAACATAGAGGTCGCCCTTAATTTTGATGGCTATAGAATGATGTCAACTGCAGTGAAAAAGTGGCGCGACCTCATCATCTCCTTCATGAACCGCCTAATATATTTCTAAAATGCAATAATGAATTATGTAGACTTGCTTATAGTCTATATTTACTGTCATTCATTAAGACCTGTAAATAGCGAACCCATATAGCGATGATTCTATGCATCTTAATTATGCAACTTCTAAACGTGCATGTAAATGGTCACGTGGGTGTATGGTCATCACATTAGCTGAACCTGCAAAATAGCATTATCCCTCCAAAATAGCACAAACTTCGGTTTGGTTCCAATGGCTTTCGCTATTCACAGGTTTTGGTGCATATGATCGCTCTTTATACGATTTTTCGATTTAACGGCTTTTCCAAATTATTGACAAATTTTGAAAATCAGCCCAAAAAACGAAACATTTTTTACTTATAATATTTATGACATTATGTGGTGTTAAAAAAATATGAAAGCAATATCGTGTCTCATATGTATGAAAACATAGGCCCTAATTGGGCATAAGGCTATTAATTAAATGCGCAAATATGCTATATGGACATAACGGATATTGGACCCTTGTGGAGATGGTTATATTCGGTTACATGTATGATAAAAAATATAGATAAGCTAAAATTCCATATTTGGGCATATGTTTCCATATAAGATATTTCCGATCAATTTTCCATATAGTGGGCGCATCATATATAATTTTTTATATACTGTACATTATCATGTTCAGTGACTACAAGAACATTTTACTTAATTGATCCCAAACTAATCATTTAATTTAATTGTTTTTGTGATCTATTATATACGTTGTTACATTAATTTACAATGTTACTATTAATTTAAACCATATTTTTAAATGAAGAGAATACAGCGAAACCTGTGAATAGCGCACACAATTAGAACAACCATAAGGTGCGCTACTTGGAGGGTTCAGTTTGTTCTGTAAAATAGTTTTATGACGACTGTGAGAGATCGATACTTCCAAGTAATTCGCTATTAGGTTCGCTATTTACAGGTTTTAGTGTATTCTACCACAAGACTTAAACCTTTTCTGCGTCACAGCGCCATCGTGCAGATTATATACAAAAGATGCATTTGCAACGTCAATTTTAACATAATTTCTTCCACTAATACGCCAGAATGTTTCACGCAGCTTCCATTTAATTTCCATTCTTATTAATTATTAACTTATGGATTTGTTAAAATTGTTGGCACTCATACAATGCCTTGTTTATAATTCGAAATGAGTATAATTTACATTTGAAAACATATCCGTCTGTAATGACAGGCGCACGATTGCCAAATGCCGCTTTCACGAGAAATTTCACAGCTGAATATCATTTTGAAATCAATTAATTGAACAGAAGCGTTTTGAGCATTGAAATAACGAACCGGTTATTATTTTTTTAAAGTATATATTAATATGTAATTTATACTTATACTTAAATAGGGAGTGTTGTCTGCAAATAACCTGTTTTATGGAAAACCTCCGTTCTTGGTCAATAGTATAATACAAAAAGAATTTTGAAACATTAATGTTTGTAAACTTTCTTATACAATGTATAGCCTAACTTTCTTGGCTATAAACTGTTTTGTAAAAAAATACCTATTTATGTAACTGCATGGGATCTATATATAAACTTTAGGGCTTAAATTAATTGCACAGAATTAATACATCCATGGCATATATCGCAATCGATGAATCATATCTGGAAAAAATAATTTCCCCCATGCTTTAATTGGAATGTTCTAAAATTTATAGAATGTCCCATTATTAATTCACAACAAATACTGTATATTCAATAATCTGAATTTTCCGGTTCTATAAACATTAACACTTTCGTATACTATATTGTTGTCATTGTATTTTAACTATATTCATTTCAGCATCTTTTGGATCTTAACAAAATATGACGCAATTAAAGCTTTATACAGTTTATGCATTTGAAAATAAGCGTTTTAAGCAGTCAATTACGTGGTAATAAATTCATAGATAAATTTATTGCCAAAAAGTGTATACATGTATGTATTATACTATATGCATTTGTTGATGGATGAATTTACATGTATTACTAAAAAGTCGAATATACTGTACATATGTGTACTCGTACAACTTTGTACATGTTACTACATTTTCAAAACCATGCATATTAAATTGCTTTCTTAAAATTATATATATATATAATTTTAAGCAAGTTACTACATTAATTGCATTAAGCAAGGTTATGAAAATGTAGTAACATGTACAAAGTTGTACGAGTACATAAATGTACAGTATATTCGACTTTTTGGTAATACATGTAATGTAAATTCATCCATGAACAAATGCATATAGTATAATACATACATGTATAGACTTTTTGGTAATGAATTTATCTATGAATTTATTACCAACGAAATTGCCTGCTTAAAACGCTTATTTTCAAATGCATAAACTGTAAACTTTTAATTGCGTCATATTCTGTTAAGATCGAAAATATTTCAAGATCAAAAAGATGCTGAAATGAAAATGTAGTTAAAATACTATGACAACAATTTATACGAAAATGTTAATGTTTATAAACTTGCTTAATACTGAGCAAGTATTTAAGCAAGTATTAAGGAAGTATAGGCCACATGTATTAAAAAATGCACGTTTCATAACATCCGTATGTAGTATGGATATTTTACATAAATTTCTCTAGAAATTGTGGATTGAAATTGCAGAAATTTAGCATATCCATGCATGCACATTTATTTCGTTGCCCAGCACTTCGAGGTTTGGTTTGTGTGTTCTACGGTTTCAGTATAATTTCACCCCTAATAACCCCCTCTTTTGTTTCGTCCATCAGTCAGGCTAACGGCCCCTCCCCCATCCCCCCTTTTTAGGTCATTTATTCTTGTCAGCAAGCTTCTCAACACGAGTAAATACAATAACCACACTTTATCATACTTTTAAACGTTAATGATGATAGAATAAGAGTTTTAATAATGCATTAGTGATCATTCAAAAAGAGAGCATGTGCTGCCTTTCCCAGGCACCTGCATCCGTGGACTGTATCATAAACACAAATATTGGTAATTGGACAGGTTAGAGTTATTGAAAGTGAGGCCTTTCGTTTTTAGGGTGGCTCACGTATACATGAATGATGAGTTTCTCAATATCACATTTTTCTCTTTTGTCCGGCCGTAATAGGCCGTGTCTAGTGTTGCTATTGTTTCATGTTAGTGCGCCATAATCGCACTCTATTAATAATGTGGACATGTTTTCGGAACTTGTGCATTATCTCCTGAAGACGAAATCCTATCAACCCGTGGCTGACACGTTTACCGAAGCGCATTTTGCTCGCAATTGCGTGACGGATGAGAAAGTCATTTTTCCATGACCATTGAAGGCCATGTTTAAAAACGTATATTAGTGGGCACGAATGCCAACAATGTTAACACTTTCAACTAATTATTGGTATAAAAAGAGATGCTAAAATCAAGGGCCATCATTTGGCAGGAAGAAACCTTTAGAAATGAAATTATTTTCCGAAAATATAATTTTGATTTTTAATAGCGCACCCTGGTGGCGTACGTGTCTTTAGCATTACATTTTCAACATGGTCACATCTTTTACAAAAAATATGTAATCAATTAAAATCAAGTTTGTTGCATATGAAAATTTTAGTTTGGGTACGTGCAATACTTACTTCTCATTCACACTGTCATGGATGTTGGAAATGCAAAGTTAAAGGTGCATTTACCACCAGGGGGTGCAGAACTGGATTAAAGATAACTTTGTCTATATTTGATATTCGTTATAGTCTGGTGGTCCCTATACCACCCCTCGTATATTTCGTGAGGATTTATATGTATTAATTCCACATATCTGTATATTGAACATATAAATTAAAAACTATAACTTGTTTCAATCTTTAAAAGTTTAGAAACTACATATATGTTGAACTACATGTACATGTACATGTAGACACTAGTCACACTACAAACGTAAATCTACATGTTTAAAAACTGTAAACATTTATACAAACAACTATGGATATTACTATAAACATTTATAATAACGAAAGTATAAGTATATATCTGTATACAGTCGGCTCTCACTATATAACGAACAAAGGCCGAGACTCGTTCCGAACAAAATGCCTATATATCTCATGTATTAACCTCTCAGTATAAGGAATGGTTTGCATGATCCCTTCACTATCCCACAATTATAAATAACGGTTTATAACGAACAGAATCGATGTCGTATACAGGCCAGATACAAAGAGCTTTAGGTATATACAATGTACATGTATATGAAAGCCGCTTAGGAGTGAAAAAAATAAGTGACGTTCGTTATATCGAGAATCAAATGTATAGTTGCAAATGCTTTGAGATGCCTGTATATAATGTTATGTCATATTTCTAGACTACTGAAAATAACGAAAATAGGAACCATTTATCAGTGTATATGAAATGATTTTCTCTGCCTATATCAAGAAAATGTACAACATGCATCTTCAATGAGCAAACGAAAATAACCACATGCTCTAATGCCAGAGGACAATGACGTCACAGTCGCCATAGGTCCAAACAAAGTTCGATAAACGTCCTAAGAAAACCTAGAAGTGATTAATTAAACGTCGTAATCGATCTTGGCACAACTCATAATAGCTGCTCATCAACAAACGCTGCGATAATAATTAATGATGGCCGGCAGATTAGCAGAATTAAGTAAGAATGACAATTAACGCCTGATGCTTATAATTACGCCTCCGCGAGCATTCCAATCTTATTAGGGTTTACTTTTACGTTATGATCGATGACTTTTTTTACAGAATGTATCTTCCTTTTGCAAATGAGATATAAGGATCATGTTCAAAAGAGTAGTTTCAATTGTTGCATCCATTCACACGTCCCTGGAACAAAATCTTAAATAAAATAGGATAATCGCATATAATGTCAGTATTTGTCAGTATTTCCACCAATAAATTTTCAAAAAAAAATATCTTCTTTTTAAACTTTTTAAACGACATCATGACTAATGTACATGTATATACATATCATGAATACTGTTGAAATTATCATCTTTTTTTTAGCAAAAATGTTTCAGATAAAGCATCCTTATTGATGCAAAGAATTGCAAAATATCATAACAATAGGGGATCATCAATTCAATTATCGAACTATTACTGGATCAAATATACCCCTCAACAATTTTATAAACTTTATATTGTATAGTTTAAGCACATTTTTATTTAGATGCATATACATGTACATGTAGTTGAAATTATCCTTTTGTTGTAAAAATTATCGTATACATGTACTAATGGGACCAACAGTTGATTACTATATATAGATTGAATTGTCAAGATCAATGTTTTTAAATCTTTTGCAATTCAACAAAATGGCACTAAAGTTGTCGAGGCACATTTTCTATTTTTCTAGACGAAATAAAGAAAATTAAGGTCTTAAAAAAATACATTGATCTATGATCAACAATTTAACTGTTTACAATTAATTTGTATTCTAGTATATATATCGAAGGTAAATTGTTAACTTTTCACAACCTCTGATGGCACACCTGCAGACCCTTGATGGCACACAGATTGAAAAACACTGAATTATGGTATACATCATGATGTAACAATCACACAAACAGATTGTCCCAAAGGTTGGAACGCCTCCTAGCGTTAATCCCAGTCGATTCCGTGCCGGAAAACTGGACTAAATTCAGTTCAATTAAAGTGAGTCATGCGAGGGAGATTAAGCCGCATTTGAAAATCAACGGGAATTTTCCCAGGTCAGTGAAACAGAATGCAAAAGATGAGCCCCGGTGAATAATTACAATAAAAAGGGGACACGGTGTGGGAAAATGAATTAACATCCTTTATTAGGACGTATAACTTCTTTTTTTTTGGGACATTCATTATACATATACAAAGTAAAAATGAAATAATGGGGATATTAAGGACCTTCATGCATGCACGCGTCTGCGCCTAAAAATTATTACTTTCTGGTAAATGGAGGGCTTTTGCTTTTGTGCAAATGTGCAAGGTAAGAGAGAAAAGCGAAAGTTAACCTTAATTTTTCTGCTTGTGAGCTTTTGTCGATTTTGTTGTTGTTTTGTTGTTAGTTTTCAAATTCATTTTCTGCGTGGGACGCTTAAGTAGGCCTATACATCCCATCGTAAATGGCCAGAAACTGTGCGAGTGCATATTTTCGTGCCATTGTGCCCCCCCTTACAAAGTACCTCACAGGTTATTCTATGTATACAATTAGAGAGAGAATGACCAAAAAAATCGGATACAATGCAAAAATTGTTAATCGTGAAAAAGGTTTTTTGTACCAGCGATTACTTATAGAAATACGGCCAATAAAGGACGAAAAACTGGCTGACATGTTGCCAAGTTTTTATTATTTTCCTCTTCTATATGCTGAATGTGTATGAACTATTTTGTTTGTAATACAATGTTGTTTTTTTTGGTGTATCTTTTTCCATTAGCAAAATGGCTGAGCTTGGGCAAACCCAGAGTGTGATGCTATGGTGAAATAACTTGAATAATTAATCAAAGATTGACAAACCAAATACAGAAGTGCAATTGTTATGAGCATATACGTTTAAAGTTTATTTTTGTAAATGTCAGTCCATGACCTTAAATATATACAACATGGCTGGCTAGTCCCCAGAATGTGCAAAATCGAATTTCAATTCATTGCAATAAATCTTTATAATGCAACACAATTTATAAATAGCATATGTAGATATAAGTGCACATGTACATGAAAATGCAGGGCAAGCGTATACCTGATCTTATTATGCTTTGCATATATTGTGGGTTTAAACATTGGAGGTTTTTGGCAAACATGCAGCAATAAGAAGGTCATTTATAATGCATGCCTTTTACCAACAACATCCATGAATGCATGGGTTCACGTCATGTCTTTTTGTCGCATTTTAGACATAATGCTTTTGTATACTATGTAAATAGAATTGTTGATACATCAGACAAGTTATGCGAGTTAGCAGAAAATAATTCAGATTAAAAAAATATATATTGCATGTTTCATCTTGTAACGCCTTGCTGCATGCCTAGCATATATAAAGCAGTTATGTTATGCAGCGCTATTTATTTTTTATAATGTATGCAAGTAAATGCCATGCTGCATGTGACACATCAGATATACATTGTCTATAAGTTATAATGTATAGACTACCTTTAGCACCCTCTATTAATCCTATATTGAAAGAAACAAAAATCTACAAATATATTCTTGTGCAGCATGTGCAGTTTCATAATCTGTAATTAATTTGTTTAACTTTTAATATAATTAATAAAATTAATAAAATTAAAATACTTTTAATTCTTATGTAAAATATTGTAGAAAATTACAGTGTATATTAACTATTGTTTGGAGTATTTTATTATACACTAAAATTGGTTCTAAATTCTAAACGATGACTTCTTCTAGGGCTGTATACCGAATAGTGGGCTAAATATAGAGGGATTGAGCACGCCTCCCTTAATGCTCCCTTAATGCTAACCACATTGACAGCACTGTATGTTTTTCCAATGCGTTTTCGTTAAGGTAAATCAGTTGACGGGGCATTAAGGGAGGCGTGCTCAATCCCTCTTATATCAGTTCAAAGGATTTTCATTTTTGTCCTGCAAAAATTGTTGCCTTGTGTTTCAATAGAAACAAAAACGGTTCCGGGTTTCACATAATTTCATAGTACTGTAACTATAGTTTTTCTTTGTATTTCAACAAATATTTAAAACATGCATTAAATTTTTTTGTTTTCATGCATGATGTAGCATATCTACAACAATCAAATGATTTTTTAAAAATAAAATTCCAAATTGGAAGTCATCAGATGACAGATACTCATTAACACAAAGACATTTTCAGAATAATTACTATATACCGTGCAACAAAAGGTTAATTTTGCAAGGAATCGTTTCTTTCCATTTGTCCACAGAGCCAAGAAGACATGCTAAAACTCCGCAGCCATCTTATTTTGAACAATGGAAAAGATGTTCACATTCACGTCAAAATCAGTCATGTGTTGGAATTTCACCCAACCGGATTGCCCACCTTTCCCGAAATTTCCCATGAAAACCACACCATGCATGAGGGTGTAATGACGTCATCGTGGCGAGGATGCACCGTTCATTAACGGTTTGCTGACCATCCCTCCGTTGCTCTTTTTTCTATTTTTTTAATTCGTTAATTATGACTTATCCCCCTGTTATGATGTTTAAGGTTGCGTGCTAGTGATAGAGAAGGAAAAGAGGGGGTAAACAAACACGTTCGAGCATCTCCAGGCTGCTCGCTTTTACAATGTACGAAGCGCCCAAGTGGCCCGAGGCGACCATTTTGAAAAGGTACGGAAGTCCCCCCTCGTAACATCCAGTCATTTGCAGCTACCATGGGCATTATTATTCAATTACACACACGGTTGAGCGGCTTGCGACTGACTGAAGCGCAGTTCCAGGTGGGTAATAGGAGGGACGAGCGTATTAAGCTCACTTAGAACACGTCCCTCACCATTGCATTCCCATTAAAAACGCATTATACAAACACTGGCAATTCATTATCAACTGCTGCGATTCTATTATGATCGTCCGGACCTCGGGGAACAGCAAGAAAATGGCGGATCTGCCACTTTCAACTTGTTTACCAAACAAACACGTTTGAGTACATGGATTACACGAAAATATAACACACGAACCTTGAAGTAGAAATACACCTAGTATACATGTATATTTTTAGCTTATGCCAGTAGAAGCGAGTTTCTAAATGTACATTAACCACAATGCGAAATGCACTAATTTTGAGCTGCAGTATATATATAATGTACAACATACAGCGTGTACTGAAAGTCAGGTGCCAAATTTACAGGGTTAAACTGTTTGAAGCCGATAATATGTGGAGTGTTGACAACGATGTATCAGTTGAATAGCTTACAAAATTAAATATTATACCTTACACCTTCTTCACACCTACCTTGATGTGCGTCTTCTAACGTGGATCAGGTCAAACTTCCTAGTGGTCACGTGACCATAGTATACAGGGCGCCCTAAATGTTAAACATCATTTCAATGTCCACTGCAAGATGGCGGACATCGCGTGACCATAGTATAGAGGGCGCCCTAAAAGTTG
>JAQGCC010003151.1:0-16104 GCA_034698905.1 Xestoiulus laeticollis
TGCAGTATTTTGAGTACCCCTTAAATAAGCGTTCGAACGTTTAAAGATAATAACTTTTAAAATTAATTCCTAAAATCAACAAAAAATACATTCAGTATTTAATTAGTATAAAACGTTAGAGAACAAATGCAAAAACAAAATAAACAAAATGAGTATAATCAATATACCACTTAATCATTAAACCTCAATTTTGCAATAGATCATTCATTGAATTTCACGCTTTCTCTTCAATTCACCAATCCCATTCAAGCTTACTTGTAAAATTTTCTTGAATGACCGTTCGTTATACTGAGAGGCTAATACATGAGAGGTATAGGTAGTTTGGTCAGACCTAGCTATTCTCTTCGTTATATCGAGAGCCGACTGTATATCATTTGCACGTGTGCCTATAAAAAACTTATATTGCTAATATAAGAATTACTCACGTTACAGTAATTTGTCTCTCTTTTCATCTGCAGCATATGAGAAAATTAGCACAGACAGTTTTTTAGCACTAGACTGCGCTTAAATTAAAATATGTATCGATTAATGCAATGATAAAAAAACGTAGTCGTTCGGAATGAAAATATTGATTTTTGGATTGATGTGCCATGTCCTATTGGCACAACCAATTGAAGATAGGCAATCACTGATAGCTTCGGTGCTATGCGGGTTAGCCCACCAACGCTTGTTTCAGATACAATCATGTGGGCAGCGAGGCTAATTAAAAACAACATTAGAGTCCATGCTTCCAGTTAACCAAACGATGAAATATGAATAGATTTGCCATGTCACTGTGGCATTAACTCCAAACAGGTGAAATTAGGCAATCACCGATTGCTTCGGTGTAATGCGGGTTAACTCGCCAACGCTTGTACAATCATGTGGGCAGCTAGACCACATAAAACTAACTATAGTACACAAAACGAAGAAACAACATCTATTTCGGTCTCTCTAATCCACTATAAAATAACTGAAGTGGGTCTAAAATGCACTAAGCCAACGGAATTTGTTCTACATTTGCCAATTTTCTCATTACAAAAATTCAATAGAATTAAAGCCAATGTCGATCCAATGCTAAAATTTGTTTGAAATAAAAATATTGATCTTTGGATAGATTTACACATGTGCTAATCCAAAACAAACAGTAATCCGACACGGAGGAGGGGGGGGGATGAAATCTTAAAATTTTCGAAATATCTAAAATGAAATTTCAAATACTTAATGTTTTAATCAAGTGTGCATGTATCTGTAATTTGTTCTACCATAATCCAATAGAGCTTGATCTCATGTGGGGGTCAGATTACCGAGACTGCACTTTAGTCGTTAGGCAATCACTGCTACCTTCGGTGTTATGCGGGTCAGCCTACGTGTGGGCAGCAAACCTAATTAAAGCCTACAGTCAAACTTCTAGTTTCCAGTTAACCAAACAATCAAACAGCATCTATTTTCATCTCACGAAGACGATATAAAAATAATTATAGTAACGTAACTAAAATACACTGAGCCAACTGAATTTGTATTGAAGCGTAACAATGAGAAGTTCTTAATGCGCAATGAGCACGCCATGGAGTTTTAGTTCCCTTCACCCTTACCTCTACTACACGTATCTAATATCGATAAAAATAGTCTTTAGAAGTTATTCCACCCATTTGTTCTCCAATACAATAGCGCCCTCTGGAGGAGCACTAGTGCTTACAGACAAACATGTTTAGAACTGCACTCATCACAATGATAAATTGGTATTAACTTCAAAGCTATCCAAGCATGGGCTGTATATGCCAATTACAAATATTCCTATTTTCTATTTTTCATTATGTATAAGGGTTCCAACAGAAATGAATTTTTCACCTTCCCTGACATTTCAAGTTTGAAAAACAATTTTCCCTGACCATCCTTATGCTTAATTTTCTTCTAATTCATTGGTGTCCAAATGTTGAACATTGTCTAAGGGCCGGTTGCACCAACTAAAGTGAAAATCTGGGGTTCACTAAACTCGGGTTAAAATATTACTCCAGGTTAACTTTCAGGTTAGCTGTATGTGTGTTGCACCAATTAGCCCATGCTTGTGCAATGCAAAGGTAGGTTAACCGAGTGTTATACAGCAGGTTAACCCTAGGTTATTCTTAACCTCTGATGGTGCAACAGGCCCTAAAGCAAGTACCGTCAAAACGTTTTACGGGGTGCCTTACATTTTGATGGGGGATTTATGGCATGAACGCGCAGCCAATCCAGTAAACAGATAGACGCAGGGTGGCACATCACGTGCACTGACCCAAACATCAAAACCAGCGCCCTCTTCCAGAATTCAAGTTGGCATTGAGTAAAACCGTTCCAATTTGCTAATAACCGGGGGGAATTACCCATTGGTCATTGCGATATTCCCAAGTTGTAAGGCTTCGATAAACCGGAGGCAATTTTGCATGAAACCCGTGGCATCAGCGATTAGCATCAAACACGACGGCCATCTTGTCCCCCAGGTTTCTAGACCGTCTCGATCGATATCCCAATTTCTCATCCAGGCCAACAAGGTAGTGGTGAAGAGCTGCTTCAAGAGGCTGCTGGATGGCGCTGATTGTCCATCGCCCAATCCTGTGACGTCACGGATCCTGCCCATTGGTGGGTTTGTCGAGGCTCGAGTCCTTCGCAATTGGCTAATCTCGAACAAGACGGAGAGTGGTCCCGGACAACGTCGGAGGAGCGCCGTTGCCGCATTTTCGCACAAACATCACAAAATCACTCTGTGTGTATATCTTGTGTGTTTGGCTTTTTTTTCATCCCCCATCTCTGCTTCATCAAGGTCGGGTCAAAAAAAGCGAGACGAAGAGGACGCGTTTTTCAGTCGACATCGACCGAAAACGGTGGAGAGAAAAAAAGCACACATACACCCGATGCAAAAATAATCCGCTGAATCGTAGTGAAAAAGTAGAAAATATCGACTGACAGTGCCACGCTCGGACGCTCCGGATAATTTCAGCGTTTCAGACATTCGCTGCATGTACATCGCGATTTTGGCCATTTTACAAAAAGCTCGAAGAAATTGGTGTTGTTGCTCTCCGTGCTCCGCAAATGTGCGCTTCCTGGAGACGGAATCGCCGATTAGCAACTGTGTAATTGTGCTGGAGAGAAACGAAGGAAAAATCGGCAGAAAAAAAAATCTGCATCGGGATTCGATCCCGGGTATCTTTACTGCTTCGCCACTGGTCAACCGTAGTGGCGGGAAATAATAATAAAAAAAAAAACAGGACTAGAGAGACTCTTGAAAAATTGGAGCAATTTGGACTGCTGCTTCCAGTGACAAAATCTTCTTGTGTGTCAGGCATTCCAGACCAGAGTTCTTGCAGGCAGTGATGCCAACGACATAAACAACAACATGCAGCATCGTGAATAGGATAATACATGCGATTCATGGTCAGTGAACATCCTGTGCAGCTTGTCATATTGGGCAACAACAACATCGCGAATAGGATTACACATGTGATCCATTATCAGTGAACATAGTGTTGGTGCGACGACTCTTGAGATTCGATAATTAAAAATCACCGTTTTGGTTTACCCTGATTTCAAAAAAAATTGATCTAATTTTTTTTTTAAATGCAAGCATGAGAGTAGATTAGCTATGGACTTTCATAACAGTAACATTAGTCAAAACTAAATTAGTTGAATCCTGTTCCATCAGATTCATTTAAGAAATTGTAGATGACAAGTCAATAAAGCCGAAAATATATGCATTTCCACCACCAGAAAATTGAGTTTAAAAACCATATTTCGTTAACGGGCATAGCCATAAGAACCTAACAAAGCACCTATGAATTTAAATCCGATTAAGATTTAACCGATAACGTCAACGTTTGGCAAAATGGCAGCCGAAATCAAATTAAAAATCAGGTCGTCGTTTAACGATAATCGTTACGGATCGATTGCAATCTCAGCCCAGAAGTGTTACGACAGGTGATATCGACCAGAAACAGAAAAAAAAGCGCGCGAAAACCCTAGTTTCCCTTTGGCCGCCATCTTGTTTCCGCTCACCGTCAAGGACCGTTTCCGGTCCCGTCCGCGATGTCGGTGTCCAGTTCTTGACCCTTACGGTCTCCAAAAGCAGTGACCACGGCGACAAAGGTCTCTCGGTTAATAAGCAGTGCAGGTGGCGCAACTGGCGCCACTTCCGCCGATGGTGGTCAGGGCGCTCCGGCCTCTGCAGGGCCGTTTCGCCAGCACCACTGCAGCAGCCGCTATTACCCTTTGACCTCACTTTCGGCCTCCTCGTCTCCTGGTGGCAAGTCGTTGCAGTCGGCCTCGTCCACGGCCACTTCCGGCGCCACCGCTAATGCTCTCCTGCAGGACCTTCGCGTTTCTATGGAATATCGGGCCCTTGGTAATTTCAATGAAAGTATGGCGGATTCACTAAACAGTCCAGAAAAAAACACGATGCAGCAGCAGCAACAACAACAACAACAACAACAACAACAGCAGCAGCAGCAGAGGACAACGGATGGAACGAATAACGAGCAGGCCACGGCCACTTCCGGTATTTGCGTGGAAGAAACGCCTAATCACATTGTCTACAGAAAGGTAGGTGATCCTGCACTTCTCCATCGTCTATGGTCAACTCTGGTCATTTGCATCGTTCATTCCTGACATGTATCACTAAAATGGTATCTAACAAGGAGCGCCATCTATGATGCGTCTCGGGTAACACAGCATAGCAACAACATGCAATGTTGCTAATCTGTTGTATTTTCATTAAATATTACTCGTAAATGCAGTATAAATTGAACAGTTAAATAAATAATTCAAATCTATTGGCAGATGCATGGTAACTACTTTCAATTCGGTAGCACCGGTTATTAGAAGGTTGATAAGCAATTAAGATTATTATAATGTTTTAATAACATACCGTATTATAGCATGCTTTAATGGCATATGATATTATAGCATGTTTTAATACCACAATCTTGTATCATGTTCTATTGTGACATATCTGATAGCGTAACATATCATAGCATGCTCTAACAGCATATATCATCTGATGCCATGCTCTAATAGTATATCATATCATAGCATGTTCTAACAGCATATCTTATAACATTCTTTAATGACATATCATTTATAGCATGCTCTAGCTAACAGCATATCTTATAACATTCGTTAATGGCATATCATTTATAGCATGCATGTTCTAACAGCATATATCATCTGATGCCATGCTCTAATAGCATATATCATCTCATCATGCTCTAACAGCTACATATCTAATAACATTCTTTAATGGCATAGGCCTATCATTTATAGCATGCTCTAACAGCATATCTGATAACATTCGTTAATGGCATATCATTTATAGAATACTCAAACAGTATATCGTCTTATAGTATGGTCTAATATCAAATCACCTACATATATATTCAAATGATAGATTTTTTACAAATCACATGCAATGTATGACTGTATAGAGTGTGTCAGGCATGTTTTACCATGTTTTGTGACATGTCGTTTGCTTGATAACATTACATGTATCCAAAAGTTGATGTTTAAAAAAATATAAAAAAATGTTTGAAATTTATGAGCAGAGTAAACAATCTTCCATCCCCACCAGAAACACTGTCACGAACAGACAGTGTAACTTTTCTCGAAATAAAAACGCCATAGGGGGCGCTGTCGTCTTCTTTCTAACGCATGGCAGGGGGATCTTTTAATGATAGGTCTTGTTCGTTTCATCGAGCGATGCTACGAGGGGAAACACATTGAAACACCTCAAAAAACACGTAACAAACGACGCAATTTGCATAAAAGAATCCGAGCATGAATACGTAACGTCCTTTCTTTCGTATATACAAATATACTTATAAATGTTACCTGACAGTCTCACATTCGCTTCGCTACCCCCAGATCACTTTCAGCTCTAAACCTAAACAAAGGGATATGAAAGACGTATATAGGACCTACTTTTATATTTCAGACGAATAAAAAAAAATACAGCGTGTATAATCTCGAATCCGATTCACGATTTCACTCATTAATCATTAAAATGCAGGCAGACGAGAGATGAATAAGAATGGAGAGCCAGTTTGATAAAGTAGAATGCCCTTTTGGGATGGGGACATCGAAAATGGGTGGGGGGGGGTGGTCTGGAGAGACGTTGTTGTGATGGAAGCCATGGGCAACACAAGCATGGAACAATGGGCATGCTTAAAATCGGTTTTAATCGAAAGCTTTTTGGATCGATGCAGGGTTTTTAATCGGCGATTAACCTTAACAGCAGATCGGTGCAACTGCACGAAAATTAAGGAAAAAAATTCAGGTAGAGAAAATCCAATTAATGACTCGCGAAAGCAGCGACGTAACGCGGTGCATCACGGTCATTAATTTTCAATTAAACTCTGATAGAAGGAGGGGGTGGAGGGATGTGTATATATATATATACTGTATATAGAGAAATCGTTTCAAATATCCAATTGCATTCGCTTCAGCTCTGACAAAGATGAAATAAGTACGAGGACGAAATGGCATCGATAGATACCTAATCCCGGTATGACCTGGGGCATCAGAGAAACTGCATTTATGACGTCATCTTGCAACGACTGCAATGGTTAAGTACGTTGTATTTCGGTAGCACAACGACATCTGTGACAGCATGATGAATGCAGCTTGGAATGCACTTTACCACACTACCCAGTCCACGATATGGATAAAGGAATTTATATCAATACTAACACGTGCATGTACAAGCCCTTTGCTCTCAACTGGTTTCAGACATTAATATACTGTAGTGTAGAACCAAACCACAATACCGTATTTACACGTTTAAGGGCCCCCTTTTCACAAATGTTTGCCCATCGAATGATGGTCCTTGCACTATATCTTAATTTTTTTACTCAAAAAAATGTCTTAAAAGTCATAAGCACGGTAATATCAAAACTATACTCAGGATATAAGACGAACTACACTGTACATCTTATGTGTTTTGATAGAAAGTATTATATGGATTTTGGTTTTAAAATCCATTAGAACATTACCACGCAATGGATTCCGATAATATTTTTTATCTGATAATGTTGACTATCGCGTGATTGTAAACGCTTTGAATCATTTATTATGCGAAGCTTTTGTTATGTTTTTGATTTATAATGCAATTTCCCTTTACAAACAGTATATACACTAATTGCAAAATCCCAAATTATGACTACCCTTGCTGCAGGATGCGGTAGCTCGGGGACCAAACCCATGCAAATAGGAAGGTATATTTAGGAAGCATTAAGGGTGGTTGAATGACGGAACGATCATGATGTAATTCAAATTGGTTGCATATGAAGGCATCACAGAGCAAATTAATGTTTCACTAAACATCTGGTGGTTTCTCAGGTTGTTGCTTTGTTAAAATTGTTTCATTTTGATATGTTTACAAAACGCTATACATCGCAACAACTCCACAACAGTATATGGTAACAAAATTCGATAGCTTTGTATCATTGTAGCATTAATGACATGAAATTGAGACTCAAGTCTTGATGGCGTTCTAATGAAATGTTAATTTGCACAACAATTTTTTTGAGTGAAACATAACAGAAAACATTTGGGCACAACTTCATCGACTTTATACGCTGCAATATTGAACAGCACACTAAATTTAAAAGCCGACTGCATATTCAAGTCGTATTTCATGGGTCAATCCACATTAGCACTATATAATCTCTTCCTAATGCTCCTTTTCAATCTGCATTATCTCGTTTCGCACCATGGGGCGCATTGGTATCATCATCTCCAACAACATCAACAGGGCTACCTATAATTCAACATATATACGACTGGGTGGATCTATCCCATTTTTTGGTTGGCAGACGATCCATCTTATACATGTAGAAAAGTTTTTAATGCCTTGTATTGTTGTATCTGAATAGGAATGGCTTAGAAATGCTAGGCCACACCCATCGACTTACGGTGCAGCGCTCAAAGAACAATAATGCCCACAATGGTCACGCAGAGTCAGAATAGCCCTAAATATAGCAACGGAATTCTTGTTTGACAAAGGAGCAATCCATATACAGTGAAACTTGTCTACATTGAACACTCATGTGACTGGGTAAAAGGTCGGGGGATAATTAGGGAATTTCCCCATTCAGGGACGTTTATTTTATGGAGGTGAAAATCTCATCCCGGGACCGAAAAGAGTGTTTCATATACAAAGCATAGAGGTGTCCATTGTATTAAGGTCTGCCTAAATGTTAATTCAATGGGAGCTGTCCGAGGCCATCCTAAAGTGTTCAAGGAGGTATCATTTTATAGATTTAGTTAGGTTATGTTAGGTCAGGTCAGCTGGTGTTCAAAATATATTTTCCCTCCAAATAACATCCAAGATGGCTACCGGAGAAGCAGACATCTTATGACGCTTTCGTATACTAACTATTAGGTACCCCGACTAATTTTGCATCAAGAATGAAATTACAGAAGTTGGGTGCAGAATCTCCTGATTCTTCCAGGTTTTCCAAGAGTGCATTTTTTCCCCACTAACCATAAATTACGATTAATTTGTAATGAACCACGAAACGAAGTAACCAACCAAGAGCTGGAAAACCGCCATGCATGCAACGCCTCTACATAATTGATACAATTTTCGAGTAAAACCCACGAATTTCACATGAGAGGCTCTCAAAAAGTGCTCAAAATAAAAACAGGTGATGCACATACCACTGAGAAATCAATTAACACTTAACTCTCGTGCACTGGATACAACCGAGAAATTAAATTAGCGTGCATTAAGAGCAAGACAACACGAAAGTTCAATAAGAAAGTGTGGTATGACCTAATCTTGTGTTTACAAAAAATATAATTTGTCATACTGACAATTAATTAAAGTTTTGTCTTTAATAAACAAACTTTTCATAAAGTTCAAATGAAGCGTTATAAACATGGTTCTTTAAAACTTCTTGAATAATTGTATATTTTCCATAACATGTGCAATGGCATGTCCCAAAATGATTCTTCATAGGTTTTTTTTAAAAATTGTCACATATGGGAAGACATGGAAACACATGTAAAGTATTCAATCATCAAAGCATATGTAAGGGTTTGCCATAGTTTGTTTTCTATTGTGTGTCTACAATAAAGAAACAATATTTTGTATGCACATCAAATGGCGACCAACAAGAGGCAGCATACAAGATTTCGTTCTTCAGCCTTTAAGCCTAAAAGCAAATTAAGTGGATCCCTTCCCGAGAGTGCTCTTCTCCATTGGTGGAGTCACTCTGTACTGTAAACGTTGCTTTAGTCACTGGTGCGAATGATGCGCATTTTTATCAGAAAATTCACGACCCGATAAATGACATATAAAATGACAGGATCTGCTTGGCTGCCATTTTTCATCGTCGGCTAATTCAATTACGACCGAAAATATGTTCCTTTTTAATGATCTTATAAATAAATGGCCCGAAGACTCCTAGTGTGAAAATACTGGTTCAAGATCAATCGGAGGCAGATGAGGGTTTTAACTCTATGCCCCAATATACAGGGTGCCACCACGTTTTCTAAAAGAACACTAGCATTTTTTTTCAACTTTCTTCTATTGACATCTAAAAGTATGAATCAGATGATAACATACCGAACATTGATTTTACAAGTAATACCTATAAAGATTATGCATGATAATTACTTGTATATGAGAAAATATATCTGAAAATTGGAAGTATTATAAGAGTTTTAAACAAACGGAGAAAACCTTGGAATATAAAAAAAAATATGATCTGATTTCGGATTAAAATTTTGAAATCAGCTAACTTATATATATATGTTATATTCGGTACATTTTACCCTATTGGAAATGAACCGAAACCAGAAAGTTAAAATTAAACTTTTTTTCCATGCAAATCGATTATCGTTTTGTCGTGGCGCATTGCAGTTTTCCTTATTCAATAAGGGCTGTTTCCGAGAAAAATTTTCTAAAAGTCCATAGTTCATATAATGAAAAATCCCACTGTAGCCGCAGATGAGACAAACTTAACAAATTGCCATGTGAGTAGGATGTCAAAATATTTTTTATTCAAACTTTTGAAAAAATATTTAAGTGTATACTATGGACGATCAATGTTCAGACTGCACAATGGTGTGGGATAAATGACGACATAATGGGATTTCTGATTGAGGAGCTCAAGGATTAATAAAGTATTAAGGGCGTACAATTCCAGCACACACGCATGCATCCAAAGGAACTTCATGTTTTAAATATAGGATTCACTTCCGGCCAGAATTCCAAAAAGGAACTAACATGTGTGTTAAATTGGCGCCAAAAAGCCACGCACCCGACGGCCATTTTGGCACTTTAAAATCGAATTGTGCATTAAGCTAAGCGAAATAAGCATGAAAGGAGCCATTGGGTGTTGGGAGGGCAAGTGGGGTAAGGAGCAGAATTTGGATGAAGACCAAAATGATCACGCCCCCTAGACGATCAATCTGGAAATGGGTCGAATATTTCATTGGAAAAGTATAATTGAGAAGTGCTCTGCAATTGACGTGTTCATAAGGGGCAATGCATAAACGACATCCATAAAAATAGAAGCGGGGTATTGGCAAATTAACAAAATTTCCCTGCAGGGCATTTGAAACCCAAATGGGCAAATTTGAGAAAAGCTAAAGCACGAGAGAGCATTAACGAAAATCACTGAAAATATCCATTTAATCAAAGAGTTGAAAACCACCGAGCTTACAAAACTCATTTCTCGACAAATGGATTTGATACTTGTCGTGATCCTAAAGTCAATCAACATGTGCATTTTTTTAAACACGTCACACCCGGACTTGGAACTCATTAACTAAGCCCTAAAGTCAATCAACATGTGCATTTTTTTAAACACGTCACACCCGGACTTGGAACTCATTAACTAAGCCCTAAATACAGTTAAAAGTATTTCAACTTTAATGTAACAGGATGTTAGGAGTTGAAATTGAAATCTAAAGTTGACCTACATGTATCCGAAATACCCATATTAAATGTCAATTGGTGAGCACAATTAACCCCACTCTGTCAGAAAAAAAAGGTAAAATTTCGGGGAAATAGGTAACATTTTGAAATGGTGGAAGCCCTAAGTTGTTCTTTGGCTGCATAAAAGTACTGGTCGAAAATTTGTGAGCAATCAGGTGAGTGGATCAAAAGATTTTTCTAAACAAACCCAACCACATACACACACATACTTTTCTTCTTTATATACATGTACATTATATAAATAAACGAAATGTTTTATGTCTATTAAAGAAGTGATACAAAAAGCTCTATCTACTCAAGTGTTCTTGAAAACCACAATACGAAATTATGGCGAAAATTATATTATATTTGAAGAACACATCAAGTCACCTCTATTTGTTCTCTGATGTGTGAATCTTTGCAATGCAGTGCCATCATGGCATGGTACTGCTACAAATTCATACGTTAAAACAAACGTTACAATCGATGATAATGGCTTTCATATTAGTTCTTGCCAATACCCCTTTATCAACTTAAACTAGAAAACCGAGGAAACTGCTCACAGCATTGTTGAAATCTTTAGCAGGATCTCCAATAAATTTGATAAACGATCCTGTAATTCAGTGTGGTTTTTCGAAAGAACTTCCCCGTAGTTCATTTCCCTTTCCCTCACCCTAAACGACTCCCTATCACTTGACCCTCGGGTCACGGTTCGTTGTTCTCCCCTAAGGAAATTAATGCACGCTGAAGTGGACTACACTTTATTGATTTCCTAATTTGGACGCAGGATGGATGACTGTGGACAAGAGATCGAAATAACATTTTTGGCAAGGCCATGGTGTATCGCGAATTGAAATGTTGTCATTCTTACACTCGGCTGCACCATTCTCTGGCTAATAGCTGATGAGTGAATCGCTAATTTATTACCTTTGAAGCGCGTATGACCAATTAATTATTATTAATCAAAGTGCAACTATTACTGTAAGCAGTACTGCGATGATTTGAACGTATAAATGTTCGGCAAACAAAGACAAGTATAATTTGAGTGAACTGTAAACAAAACAAAATGTATGTTAACCTCTTGTTTTTATGCAATTTATCCAAAACCCAAATCGCAGAATTCACTAAGACCTTCTTCACACCTTGCAACGTTGATGTAGATCAAGAAAACTTTTGCGTGCTAATTCACACCGCGGAACTCAGTTAAACTGGTCGCATGACCTATAGTATAAAGGGCACAGTATACTATAGTCATGTGACCAGTTTAACTGAGTACTGCGGCGTGAATTAACACGCAAAAGTTTTCTTGATCCACATCAGTTCTACATCAACGTTGGTGTGAATCAGATGTAACAAAATCTCATCAACAACAGTCATTTGTATTTTTCTAAAATTGTAAAGACAGGATATATGTGCAAATATATCGTCCTTTAGTAAAACCATTCGCCTATTTCTTGCTTTTAAGAAATTTTCTGATGACAGAAAACCGATTTTTAGTTTAACTTCTCCTGGTCGATCGATTTTCTATTTACCATGATGCAAGCCTAAATATTGTATTTATTTGTAATAAAAATCCAATATTTTTAATTGAAAATTTATATCAAATAAGACATTAGACATTGGAGGCGAGAACTGAAACTCATCTCAAAAACCAAGATTGACGATTTGCAAAGATCTGTAAAAAATTTATCATAAAATTTATCACAATAAAATTACGAAATGATATTCCCTTGGTTTTCAGGCTGACATTTTTGCGCAAACTTTCATCACATCATGGAAAACACAAGTTAATCCATCACTAGACAATAAACCAAAACTCGGTTTTGTTGTCAGAATTCGTTTTACTAAATAAAGTATGCTATTTTTCAGATTTCAAAACTTTATAATATGGACGATGGTAGAAAAATACAAATGGTTTATGTTGCTGAATGCTCTAAAGTATTCCCAGATGCAAGTTAAGGAAGGATTTCTGATAATCCATGGAATTCTAGAGTTCCGTTATAAGCTCAATTAAAGCTGCATTTTAATCATATGGTCAAAATTTGGTGCAACCAATTCCAATTTGTATTAGCCAACATTTGTAGCACTCAGTTTCTTTCCCCGAGTTAGTTTTGTTTACAAAAAGCATTAAATCCCAAATCCCTCCTCAGTCGTTTTATGAAACCCAGTCTTAATACAAACACATCATTTTTTAATGTAAACACAAAATCGGGGGAATTTGAACTCTGGAAACATAAACGCAGCTCGTTAGATGACGAAGAAATCTCGAGTGTTTATTTTAATCACAACTGTTCTTCACCCTGAAAACTAGGGTTTATGACCACCAGATGGCATCATCTAGGCGTCCTCTAGTCAATCTTAATTAACTTTTAAGACATCAATCTTATAGTCCGAGATTTAGTATTTGAATGTATCAAGAATCAAAAACTATAATATACAAAATTAGTCTTCACATTGCTTGTATGCACTCAATTGAGCATCTTAAATATTTGGACGTGTTTGACTGATTTTCTTTGGTTACTTTAAGATTAAAAGCTGAAAGTATGATCTTGCCCCGAAGCCCAATTAAGTGAAAAATCTGTGGTCTCATAGATGAAAACTAAGAGATTAATAAGATTATGGAAGAAGTTAATGTGACTAGTGACACAAGAAATGAAACCAAATGAGGAAGCTTACATAAGCTAAGATAAGTTTTTGCTTAGTTGACGGAGGCTGGAGTGGGCTGTTCGAGCTTGTGATATATTCTGTATTTTGGCGCTAATGATTATGTTATAATGGCGCTTCATGTATTAAATAATTTAACACGTAATGATGGGTTGGCAGACATGTTGTGTTAGTCAAGCAGGAAATCGGCTCCTCTCAGCCTCCGTCGCTACGAACTTAGCCGAATTTGGTTAAAATACGAAAAGTTTCACATCGTAAGCACATCTAATATCAAAGTGATTCTATTCTATGGGATTCTCTGATATAAAATCTTATGAGTCTATTATGAAATCCAACTTAACACGATTTACAATTTTCAATTGAAGACACAAACATTGAGATTGCTCATATACACTGCAAATGAATACGTCTTAGAAACAATCCACGAAATAAGACAATGATACATCTTAAATTAAGATGCACATTTTGTATTTATGCTGTGTAATATGTGTCTTAAGCTGCAACTAATTTTTAAGTTTAAAAAAGTGGTCAAATTTGGTGGATAGTTTTAATTTGAGATATTGTGAAAAGTTAACTGGGTGCAATAAGGAGACAAATGCCTTACTTCTTCTGCTCTTTCATCACAAGTGTGTCCAGAAATGTTAATTTTCTCGCATTTGGGATCATTTAATGAAAGCGTGGTCAACATGTGCAGTTCGCACTCCTTCCTCCATTACGAGCGATATAAAACAGTTGAAATTTGAAACACGCGATGGTGCATTTTTGTTACGTTTCGAAATGTCGTACATGTACACATGCAATGACAATAAAATAATCCTGGCAACCTTGGCTAGTGGTTTTTATATACTCTTGCAGAAATGAAGTCTCTGTTTCCTCTCAACAACAAAAAACGTAACGATAGGCTGCGCTACATGTTTTGCTTTTATTGCCCATTACTAAAAATGGCCGCCATTGAGCATGACCAAATTACTACTTTTTCGTACTGAGTCTCGCGTTAAAATTAAATTATCTATATCCAAAAAGCCCTAACGCTTTTGTTATTGGCTCTGTTCCCCCTCCCCCCCCCTCACCCAGTCTACAAAAAGAGGGAGTCACATAAACGGCATCAATTCGAAGCTCACGATACGCTGATTTGCACAAACTAATTAATTTTTGATTAAGGCACGAAGAATCGAAATGGGCAAAGTTGAGCAAACTAAATGCACGAATCATTCTGATTTTTTACGATTAGAGTAATTTTATGATTCGTACATTTTTGAGCACGATAAAACAGTAACAATGGAAATACCACTGAAATGTTTCATTCCAACAATATTGTTTTCGTTATATTCAAGAAGATATTCACAACATATTTGTAATGATATTTACTTGTTAAGATGATTCCCACAGAAAGTAACTTTTCAACTTCACATGGCTTTTTTTGAGTTTTTAAAAAATGTTTGTTCTTCTTCAAAAAAATATGAGCGAGTTGTTCCGTTATATTTAGAAAATAAATCATATTTCCCTGTCTATTCCAGGTCTATCCAATTTCCCTGACAATCCTAGGTTCACCACAAAATTCGTAACGTCATTACAGTAAAACTGGCTTTTTTCCAATTTGTTAATTAACTGGACATTAGGCCTAAATTGCGCCATTCATTTTTGCTAGAGAAACCCTTTGGGGGCAATTGGGTCCCTTCATTCTCCCAACTGAATTCGTCATAACAGTAATTATCATGGCATCACGCATTCCCATTGAGGTGGATGGCCCTTTTAACATGGATCTAAAAGAATATACATCAGACTAATGTACCCCATCAGGTGGCGCATCAGTAGTATTTATCCTCTGGATGCTTTCAACGATTTGATATACAAATAAATGCTAAACCTTTTGCATAACAAATGCGGAAACCGAGCAAATAAAGCAAATACGAGAGCAATTAATCGCGCTCCAATTACGAGATCAGGGGGGAAATGGTGATATTAATAGAAGAGAAATGAAAATGAGGGTTTGGAGAGGTGGAGGGCGAGGTCTAAATGACGTCACAGATAGGTTTGTTGGAATGGCTAAATCAAAGAATTACCACGAATTGAGAATGTGGAAAGTTCCTAGCCTAAATTCAGTGGCGCATTACACTATTCACACCAACCAAATCAAGTGCACTGATGTAGATCAAGTCTTGATCGAGTTTGCGCGAATCCAATCAAGTCTTCTGCTCCACTTGATGTGGATCAAGTCTTTCTGTCGTATGCACCCCGTAGATAGCATAAAACAATTCGTTGTCCTCCATATTTAAATGTAAACTGAAATGGTTTTTCAACTTTTAGGGCGCCCTGTATACTAGGTCATGTGACCAGTTTAACTGAGTTCGGTGGTGTGAATTAGCACGCAAAAGTTTTGCTTAATCCACATCAATTGATCTACATCAACGTCGGTGTGAATCAGGTGCTATTATAACACCTTCTTCACACCTACCAAATCAAGAGTCCTGATGTCCATCAAGTCTTGATCGAGTTTCGCGAATCCAATC